>JAJLRB010001629.1:0-206628 GCA_020976825.1 Odocoileus hemionus | reverse complement strand
ACCTATGCTGCTGAGAGAAGCCTCCTCTTGAGGGCTTGTGGAAAGGTGGCCTACGTCTTGAGTCTAAGCCAGGGAATCAGCTCTCATCTCGAGGCAATTTGGGGTACACGGAGCAGTCCTCGAGTTGCTCTGCTGAACTTGGTACTCCTCTAGACTTGGCCCGTTGTTCTCGGGGAACCTCTGGAGTTGCCTAAAGGGAGTCAAGCCTCAGGTCGTGTTTGATGGGGAACGGGGGATGGCTCTGGAGTCAATGCAGGGGAAGCGGGCCTCATCTCGAGTTGATTTGGGGCCCATGGAGCTCCTTTCGCGATGCTGTGACCTCAGGGTCCCTCTCTACTTGTGACAGTGTTTTTGCGGACTGTCTCGACATCCATCAAGCAAGTCGAGGCTCCTGACATGTTTCAGGGGGCTCACGGAATTGCTCTGCATGCAGTGCAGGGGAATCGGGCCTCATCTCGCTTGGAGGGGGAAGTCTCATGGTTTTTCTCGAGTTGCGGCGGGGACCTGGGGTACATTCTCGACTTACGGCGGGGATGGCCCTTCAACCCTCGTGTTTGTTCAACGAAGTCAGGACTCCTGTCGAGTTACGAGGGACACCTCAGGAGTCTCTTCGAGGCTTGGCAGGGCAAAAGGAACGCTTCTCGAGGTGAGTCGGGAGACCCAGGGTCCCTTTCCAGTAGCCACAGGGATACTGGGATTCCTGTCAATGTTCAAGAGGAGTCAGGCTCCGTCAAATTTTGAAGCAGTGAGTGAGCTCTGCGTGCCTCTCGAGGTGTCAGAGGCATGTGAGGCATTCCGTCGAAAGGAGTCGGGGACCTAGGGCTTTCTCTAGGGACTCCACAGGTGGTGCAGACATCCCTTCACCTTGTGAGATGAAAGACTAGACTGTATTCAAGCCACTGCAAGGAAACCCGGCCTCCTTTCGAGTCAGGGCTTCTCGGTGTATATGCCCATTGAGGCAGCAATCTCAGGGTCCCTCCCTCATACCTATTGCTGAGAGAAGCCTCCTCTTGAGGGGCTTGTGGAAAGGTGGCCTACGTCTTGAGTCTAAGCCAGGGAATCAGCTCTCATCTCGAGGCAATTTGGGGTACACGGAGCAGTCCTCGAGTTGCTCTGCTGAACTTGGTACTCCTCTAGACTTGGCCCGTTGTTCTCGGGGAACCTCTGGAGTTGCCTAAAGGGAGTCAAGCCTCAGGTCGTGTTTGATGGGGAACGGGGGATGGCTCTGGAGTCAATGCAGGGGAAGCGGGCCTCATCTCGAGTTGATTTGGGGCCCATGGAGCTCCTTCGCGATGCTGGTGTGACCTCAGGGTCCCTCTCTACTTGTGACAGTGTTTTTGCGGACTGTCTCGACATCCATCAAGCAAGTCGAGGCTCCTGACATGTTTCAGGGGGCTCACGGAATTGCTCTGCATGCAGTGCAGGGGAATCGGGCCTCATCTCGCTTGGAGGGGGAAGTCTCATGGTTTTTCTCGAGTTGCGGCGGGGACCTGGGGTACATTCTCGACTTACGGCGGGGATGGCCCTTCAACCCTCGTGTTTGTTCAACGAAGTCAGGACTCCTGTCGAGTTACGAGGGACACCTCAGGAGTCTCTTCGAGGCTTGGCAGGGCAAAAGGGACGCTTCTCGAGGTGAGTCGGGAGACCCAGGGTCCCTTTCCAGTAGCCACAGGGATACTGGGATTCCTGTCAATGTTCAAGAGGAGTCAGGCTCCGTCAAATTTTGAAGCAGTGAGCTCTGCGTGCCTCTCGAGGTGTCAGAGGCATGTGAGGCATTCCGTCGAAAGGAGTCGGGGACCTAGGGCTTTCTCTAGGGACTCCACAGGTGGTGCAGACATCCCTTCACCTTGTGAGATGAAAGACTAGACTGTATTCAAGCCACTGCAAGGAAACCCGGCCTCCTTTCGAGTCAGGGCTTCTCGGTATATGCCCATTGAGGCAGCAATCTCAGGGTCCCTCCCTCATACCTATTGCTGAGAGAAGCCTCCTCTTGAGGGGCTTGTGGAAAGGTGGCCTACGTCTTGAGTCTAAGCCAGGGAATCAGCTCTCATCTCGAGGCAATTTGGGGTACACGGAGCAGTCCTCGAGTTGCTCTGCTGAACTTGGTACTCCTCTAGACTTGGCCCGTTGTTCTCGGGGAACCTCTGGAGTTGCCTAAAGGGAGTCAAGCCTCAGGTCGTGTTTGATGGGGAACGGGGGATGGCTCTGGAGTCAATGCAGGGGAAGCGGGCCTCATCTCGAGTTGATTTGGGGCCCATGGAGCTCCTTCGCGATGCTGGTGTGACCTCAGGGTCCCTCTCTACTTGTGACAGTGTTTTTGCGGACTGTCTCGACATCCATCAAGCAAGTCGAGGCTCCTGACATGTTTCAGGGGGCTCACGGAATTGCTCTGCATGCAGTGCAGGGGAATCGGGCCTCATCTCGCTTGGAGGGGGAAGTCTCATGGTTTTTCTCGAGTTGCGGCGGGGACCTGGGGTACATTCTCGACTTACGGCGGGGATGGCCCTTCAACCCTCGTGTTTGTTCAACGAAGTCAGGACTCCTGTCGAGTTACGAGGGACACCTCAGGAGTCTCTTCGAGGCTTGGCAGGGCAAAAGGAACGCTTCTCGAGTGTGAGTCGGGAGACCCAGGGTCCCTTTCCAGTAGCCACAGGGATACTGGGATTCCTGTCAA
Source organism: Odocoileus hemionus (assembly GCA_020976825.1). Lineage (NCBI taxonomy): Eukaryota > Metazoa > Chordata > Mammalia > Artiodactyla > Cervidae > Odocoileus > Odocoileus hemionus. The sequence goes on along the minus strand of JAJLRB010001629.1, from coordinate 203,954 downwards.
TGTTCAAGAGGAGTCAGGCTCCGTCAAATTTTGAAGCAGTGAGCTCTGCGTGCCTCTCGAGGTGTCAGAGGCATGTGAGGCATTCCGTCGAAAGGAGTCGGGGACCTAGGGCTTTCTCTAGGGACTCCACAGGTGGTGCAGACATCCCTTCACCTTGTGAGATGAAAGACTAGACTGTATTCAAGCCACTGCAAGGAAACCCGGCCTCCTTTCGAGTCAGGGCTTCTCGGTGTATATGCCCATTGAGGCAGCAATCTCAGGGTCCCTCCCTCATACCTATTGCTGAGAGAAGCCTCCTCTTGAGGGGCTTGTGGAAAGGTGGCCTACGTCTTGAGTCTAAGCCAGGGAATCAGCTCTCATCTCGAGGCAATTTGGGGTACACGGAGCAGTCCTCGAGTTGCTCTGCTGAACTTGGTACTCCTCTAGACTTGGCCCGTTGTTCTCGGGGAACCTCTGGAGTTGCCTAAAGGGAGTCAAGCCTCAGGTCGTGTTTGATGGGGAACGGGGGATGGCTCTGGAGTCAATGCAGGGGAAGCGGGCCTCATCTCGAGTTGATTTGGGGCCCATGGAGCTCCTTCGCGATGCTGGTGTGACCTCAGGGTCCCTCTCTACTTGTGACAGTGTTTTTGCGGACTGTCTCGACATCCATCAAGCAAGTCGAGGCTCCTGACATGTTTCAGGGGGCTCACGGAATTGCTCTGCATGCAGTGCAGGGGAATCGGGCCTCATCTCGCTTGGAGGGGGAAGTCTCATGGTTTTTTTCTCGAGTTGCGGCGGGGACCTGGGGTACATTCTCGACTTACGGCGGGGATGGCCCTTCAACCCTCGTGTTTGTTCAAGTCAGTCAGGACTCCTGTCGAGTTACGAGGGACACCTCAGGAGTCTCTTCGAGGCTTGGCAGGGCAGGGCAAAAGGGACGCTTCTCGAGGTGAGTCGGGAGACCCAGGGTCCCTTTCCAGTAGCCACAGGGATACTGGGATTCCTGTCAATGTTCAAGAGGAGTCAGGCTCCGTCAAATTTTGAAGCAGTGAGCTCTGCGTGCCTCTCGAGGTGTCAGAGGCATGTGAGGCATTCCGTCGAAAGGAGTCGGGGACCTAGGGCTTTCTCTAGGGACTCCACAGGTGGTGCAGACATCCCTTCAGCTTGTGAGAAAGACTAGACTGTATTCAAGCCACTGCAAGGAAACCCGGCCTCCTTTCGAGTCAGGGCTTCTCGGTGTATATGCCCATTGAGGCAGCAATCTCAGGGTCCCTCCCTCATACCTACCTATTGCTGAGAGAAGCCTCTCTCTTTGGGGCTTGTGGAAAGGTGGCCTACGTCTTGAGTCTAAGCCAGGGAATCAGCTCTCATCTCGAGGCAATTTGGGGTACACGGAGCAGTCCTCGAGTTGCTCTGCTGAACTTGGTACTCCTCTAGACTTGGCCCGTTGTTCTCGGGGAACCTCTGGAGTTGCCTAAAGGGAGTCAAGCCTCAGGTCGTGTTTGATGGGGAACGGGGGATGGCTCTGGAGTCAATGCAGGGGAAGCGGGCCTCATCTCGAGTTGATTTGGGCCCATGGAGCTCCTTCGCGATGCTGGTGTGACCTCAGGGTCCCTCTCTACTTGTGACAGTGTTTTTGCGGACTGTCTCGACATCCATCAAGCAAGTCGAGGCTCCTGACATGTTTCAGGGGGCTCACGGAATTGCTCTGCATGCAGTGCAGGGGAATCGGGCCTCATCTCGCTTGGAGGGGGAAGTCTCATGGTTTTTCTCGAGTGCGGCGGGGACCTGGGGTACATTCTCGACTTACGGCGGGGATGGCCCTTCAACCCTCGTGTTTGTTCAACGAAGTCAGGACTCCTGTCGAGTTACGAGGGACACCTCAGGAGTCTCTTCGAGGCTTGGCAGGGCAAAAGGGACGCTTCTCGAGGTGAGTCGGGAGACCCAGGGTCCCTTTCCAGTAGCCACAGGGATACTGGGATTCCTGTCAATGTTCAAGAGGAGTCAGGCTCCGTCAAATTTTGAAGCAGTGAGCTCTGCGTGCCTCTCGAGGTGTCAGAGGCATGTGAGGCATTCCGTCGAAAGGAGTCGGGGACCTAGGGCTTTCTCTAGGGACTCCACAGGTGGTGCAGACATCCCTTCACCTTGTGAGATGAAAGACTAGACTGTATTCAAGCCACTGCAAGGAAACCCGGCCTCCTTTCGAGTCAGGGCTTCTCGGTGTATATGCCCATTGAGGCAGCAATCTCAGGGTCCCTCCCTCATACCTATTGCTGAGAGAAGCCTCCTCTTGAGGGGCTTGTGGAAAGGTGGCCTACGTCTTGAGTCTAAGCCAGGGAATCAGCTCTCATCTCGAGGCAATTTGGGGTACACGGAGCAGTCCTCGAGTTGCTCTGCTGAACTTGGTACTCCTCTAGACTTGGCCCGTTGTTCTCGGGGAACCTCTGGAGTTGCCTAAAGGGAGTCAAGCCTCAGGTCGTGTTTGATGGGGAACGGGGGATGGCTCTGGAGTCAATGCAGGGGAAGCGGGCCTCATCTCGAGTTGATTTGGGGCCCATGGAGCTCCTTCGCGATGCTGGTGTGACCTCAGGGTCCCTCTCTACTTGTGACAGTGTTTTTGCGGACTGTCTCGACATCCATCAAGCAAGTCGAGGCTCCTGACATGTTTCAGGGGGCTCACGGAATTGCTCTGCATGCAGTGCAGGGGAATCGGGCCTCATCTCGCTTGGAGGGGGAAGTCTCATGGTTTTTCTCGAGTTGCGGCGGGGACCTGGGGTACATTCTCGACTTACGGCGGGGATGGCCCTTCAACCCTCGTGTTTGTTTCAACGACGAAGTCAGGACTCCTGTCGAGTTACGAGGGACACCTCAGGAGTCTCTTCGAGGCTTGGCAGGGCAAAAGGACGCTTCTCGAGGTGAGTCGGGAGACCCAGGGTCCCTTTCCAGTAGCCACAGGGATACTGGGATTCCTGTCAATGTTCAAGAGGAGTCAGGCTCCGTCAAATTTTGAAGCAGTGAGCTCTGCGTGCCTCTCGAGGTGTCAGAGGCATGTGAGGCATTCCGTCGAAAGGAGTCGGGGACCTAGGGCTTTCTCTAGGGACTCCACAGGTGGTGCAGACATCCCTTCACCTTGTGAGATGAAAGACTAGACTGTATTCAAGCCACTGCAAGGAAACCCGGCCTCCTTTCGAGTCAGGGCTTCTCGGTGTATATGCCCATTGAGGCAGCAATCTCAGGGTCCCTCCCTCATACCTATTGCTGAGAGAAGCCTCCTCTTGAGGGGGCTGTGGAAAGGTGGCCTACGTCTTGAGTCTAAGCCAGGGAATCAGCTCTCATCTCGAGGCAATTTGGGGTACACGGAGCAGTCCTCGAGTTGCTCTGCTGAACTTGGTACTCCTCTAGACTTGGCCCGTTGTTCTCGGGGAACCTCTGGAGTTGCCTAAAGGGAGTCAAGCCTCAGGTCGTGTTTGATGGGGAACGGGGGATGGCTCTGGAGTCAATGCAGGGGAAGCGGGCCTCATCTCGAGTTGATTTGGGGCCCATGGAGCTCCTTCGCGATGCTGGTGTGACCTCAGGGTCCCTCTCTACTTGTGACAGTTTTTTGCGGACTGTCTCGACATCCATCAAGCAAGTCGAGGCTCCTGACATGTTTCAGGGGGCTCACGGAATTGCTCTGCATGCAGTGCAGGGGAATCGGGCCTCATCTCGCTTGGAGGGGGAAGTCTCATGGTTTTTCTCGAGTTGCGGCGGGGACCTGGGGTACATTCTCGACTTACGGCGGGGATGGCCCTTCAACCCTCGTGTTTGTTCAACGAAGTCAGGACTCCTGTCGAGTTACGAGGGACACCTCAGGAGTCTCTTCGAGGCTTGGCAGGGCAAAAGGGACGCTTCTCGAGGTGAGTCGGGAGACCCAGGGTCCCTTTCCAGTAGCCACAGGGATACTGGGATTCCTGTCAATGTTCAAGAGGAGTCAGGCTCCGTCAAATTTTGAAGCAGTGAGCTCTGCGTGCCTCTCGAGGTGTCAGAGGCATGTGAGGCATTCCGTCGAAAGGAGTCGGGGACCTAGGGCTTTCTCTAGGGACTCCACAGGTGGTGCAGACATCCCTTCACCTTGTGAGATGAAAGACTAGACTGTATTCAAGCCACTGCAAGGAAACCCGGCCTCCTTTCGAGTCAGGGCTTCTCGGTGTATATGCCCATTGAGGCAGCAATCTCAGGGTCCCCTCCCTCATACCTATTGCTGAGAGAAGCCTCCTCTTGAGGGGCTTGTGGAAAGGTGGCCACGTCTTGAGTCTAAGCCAGGGAATCAGCTCTCATCTCGAGGCAATTTGGGGTACACGGAGCAGTCCTCGAGTTGCTCTGCTGAACTTGGTACTCCTCTAGACTTGGCCCGTTGTTCTCGGGGAACCTCTGGAGTTGCCTAAAGGGAGTCAAGCCTCAGGTCGTGTTTGATGGGGAACGGGGGATGGCTCTGGAGTCAATGCAGGGGAAGCGGGCCTCATCTCGAGTTGATTTGGGGCCCATGGAGCTCCTTCGCGATGCTGGTGTGACCTCAGGTCCCTCTCTACTTGTGACAGTGTTTTTGCGGACTGTCTCGACATCCATCAAGCAAGTCGAGGCTCCTGACATGTTTCAGGGGGCTCACGGAATTGCTCTGCATGCAGTGCAGGGGAATCGGGCCTCATCTCGCTTGGAGGGGGAAGTCTCATGGTTTTTCTCGAGTTGCGGCGGGGACCTGGGGTACATTCTCTTACGGCGGGGATGGCCCTTCAACCCTCGTGTTGTTTGTTCAACGAAGTCAGGACTCCTGTCGAGTTACGAGGGACACCTCAGGAGTCTCTTCGAGGCTTGGCAGGGCAAAAGGGACGCTTCTCGAGGTGAGTCGGGAGACCCAGGGTCCCTTTCCAGTAGCCACAGGGATACTGGGATTCCTGTCAATGTTCAAGAGGAGTCAGGCTCCGTCAAATTTTGAAGCAGTGAGCTCTGCGTGCCTCTCGAGGTGTCAGAGGCATGTGAGGCATTCCGTCGAAAGGAGTCGGGGACCTAGGGCTTTCTCTAGGGACTCCCAGGTGGTGCAGACATCCCTTCACCTTGTGAGATGAAAGACTAGACTGTATTCAAGCCACTGCAAGGAAACCCGGCCTCCTTTCGAGTCAGGGCTTCTCGGTGTATATGCCCATTGAGGCAGCAATCTCAGGGTCCCTCCCTCATACCTATTGCTGAGAGAAGCCTCCTCTTGAGGGGCTTGTGGAAAGGTGGCCTACGTCTTGAGTCTAAGCAGGGAATCAGCTCTCATCTCGAGGCAATTTGGGGTACACGGAGCAGTCCTCGAGTTGCTCTGCTGAACTTGGTACTCCTCTAGACTTGGCCCGTTGTTCTCGGGGAACCTCTGGAGTTGCCTAAAGGGAGTCAAGCCTCAGGTCGTGTTTGATGGGGAACGGGGGATGGCTCTGGAGTCAATGCAGGGGAAGCGGGCCTCATCTCGAGTTGATTTGGGGCCCATGGAGCTCCTTCGCGATGCTGGTGTGACCTCAGGGTCCCTCTCTACTTGTGACAGTGTTTTTGCGGACTGTCTCGACATCCATCAAGCAAGTCGAGGCTCCTGACATGTTTCAGGGGGCTCACGGAATTGCTCTGCATGCAGTGCAGGGGAATCGGGCCTCATCTCGCTTGGAGGGGGAAGTCTCATGGTTTTTCTCGAGTTGCGGCGGGGACCTGGGGTACATTCTCGACTTACGGCGGGGATGGCCCTTCAACCCTCGTGTTTGTTTCAACGAAGTCAGGACTCCTGTCGAGTTACGAGGGACACCTCAGGAGTCTCTTCGAGGCTTGGCAGGGCAAAAGGACGCTTCTCGAGGTGAGTCGGGAGACCCAGGGTCCCTTTCCAGTAGCCACAGGGATACTGGGATTCCTGTCAATGTTCAAGAGGAGTCAGGCTCCGTCAAATTTTGAAGCAGTGAGCTCTGCGTGCCTCTCGAGGTGTCAGAGGCATGTGAGGCATTCCGTCGAAAGGAGTCGGGGACCTAGGGCTTTCTCTAGGGACTCCACAGGTGGTGCAGACATCCCTTCACCTTGTGAGATGAAAGACTAGACTGTATTCAAGCCACTGCAAGGAAAACCCGGCCTCCTTTCGAGTCAGGGCTTCTCGGTGTATATGCCCATTGAGGCAGCAATCTCAGGGTCCCTCCCTCATACCTATTGCTGAGAGAAGCCTCCTCTTGAGGGGCTTGTGGAAAGGTGGCCTACGTCTTGAGTCTAAGCCAGGGAATCAGCTCTCATCTCGAGGCAATTTGGGGTACACGGAGCAGTCCTCGAGTTGCTCTGCTGAACTTGGTACTCCTCTAGACTTGGCCCGTTGTTCTCGGGGAACCTCTGGAGTTGCCTAAAGGGAGTCAAGCCTCTCAGGTCGTGTTTGATGGGGAACGGGGGATGGCTCTGGAGTCAATGCAGGGGAAGCGGGCCTCATCTCGAGTTGATTTGGGGCCCATGGAGCTCCTTCGCGATGCTGGTGTGACCTCAGGGTCCCTCTCTACTTGTGACAGTGTTTTTGCGGACTGTCTCGACATCCATCAAGCAAGTCGAGGCTCCTGACATGTTTCAGGGGGCTCACGGAATTGCTCTGCATGCAGTGCAGGGGAATCGGGCCTCATCTCGCTTGGAGGGGGAAGTCTCATGGTTTTTCTCGAGTTGCGGCGGGGACCTGGGGTACATTCTCGACTTACGGCGGGGATGGCCCTTCAACCCTCGTGTTTGTTCAACGAAGTCAGGACTCCTGTCGAGTTTCGAGGGACACCTCAGGAGTCTCTTCGAGGCTTGGCAGGGCAAAAGGACGCTTCTCGAGGTGAGTCGGGAGACCCAGGGTCCCTTTCCAGTAGCCACAGGGATACTGGGATTCCTGTCAATGTTCAAGAGGAGTCAGGCTCCGTCAAATTTTGAAGCAGTGAGCTCTGCGTGCCTCTCGAGGTGTCAGAGGCATGTGAGGCATTCCGTCGAAAAAAGTCGGGGACCTAGGGCTTTCTCTAGGGACTCCACAGGTGGTGCAGACATCCCTTCACCTTGTGAGATGAAAGACTAGACTGTATTCAAGCCACTGCAAGGAAACCCGGCCTCCTTTCGAGTCAGGGCTTCTCGGTGTATATGCCCATTGAGGCAGCAATCTCAGGGTCCCTCCCTCATACCTATTGCTGAGAGAAGCCTCCTCTTGAGGGGCTTGTGGAAAGGTGGCCTACGTCTTGAGTCTAAGCCAGGGAATCAGCTCTCATCTCGAGGCAATTTGGGGTACACGGAGAGCAGTCCTCGAGTTGCTCTGCTGAACTTGGTACTCCTCTAGACTTGGCCCGTTGTTCTCGGGGAACCTCTGGAGTTGCCTAAAGGGAGTCAAGCCTCAGGTCGTGTTTGATGGGGAACGGGGGATGGCTCTGGAGTCAATGCAGGGGAAGCGGGCCTCATCTCGAGTTGATTTGGGGCCCATGGAGCTCCTTCGCGATGCTGGTGTGACCTCAGGGTCCCTCTCTACTTGTGACAGTGTTTTTGCGGACTGTCTCGACATCCATCAAGCAAGTCGAGGCTCCTGACATGTTTCAGGGGGCTCACGGAATTGCTCTGCATGCAGTGCAGGGGAATCGGGCCTCATCTCGCTTGGAGGGGGAAGTCTCATGGTTTTTCTCGAGTTGCGGCGGGGACCTGGGGTACATTCTCGACTTACGGCGGGGATGGCCCTTCAACCCTCGTGTTTGTTCAACGAAGTCAGGACTCCTGTCGAGTTACGAGGGACACCTCAGAGAGTCTTCTCTCTTCGAGGCTTGGCAGGGCAAAAGGGACGCTTCTCGAGGTGAGTCGGGAGACCCAGGGTCCCTTTCCAGTAGCCACAGGGATACTGGGATTCCTGTCAATGTTCAAGAGGAGTCAGGCTCCGTCAAATTTTGAAGCAGTGAGCTCTCTGCGTGCCTCTCGAGGTGTCAGAGGCATGTGAGGCATTCCGTCGAAAGGAGTCGGGGACCTAGGGCTTTCTCTAGGGACTCCACAGGTGGTGCAGACATCCCTTCACCTTGTGAGATGAAAGACTAGACTGTATTCAAGCCACTGCAAGGAAACCCGGCCTCCTTTCGAGTCAGGGCTTCTCGGTGTATATGCCCATTGAGGCAGCAATCTCAGGGTCCCTCCCTCATACCTATTGCTGAGAGAAGCCTCCTCTTGAGGGGCTTGTGGAAAGGTGGCCTACGTCTTGAGTCTAAGCCAGGGAATCAGCTCTCATCTCGAGGCAATTTGGGGTACACGGAGCAGTCCTCGAGTTGCTCTGCTGAACTTGGTACTCCTCTAGACTTGGCCCGTTGTTCTCGGGGAACCTCTGGAGTTGCCTAAAGAGAGTCAAGCCTAAGGTCGTGTTTGATGGGGAACGGGGGATGGCTCTGGAGTCAATGCAGGGGAAGCGGGCCTCATCTCGAGTTGATTTGGGGCCCATGGAGCTCCTTCGCGATGCTGGTGTGACCTCAGGGTCCCTCTCTACTTGTGACAGTTTTTGCGGACTGTCTCGACATCCATCAAGCAAGTCGAGGCTCCTGACATGTTTCAGGGGGCTCACGGAATTGCTCTGCATGCAGTGCAGGGGAATCGGGCCTCATCTCGCTTGGAGGGGGAAGTCTCATGGTTTTTCTCGAGTTGCGGCGGGGACCTGGGGTACATTCTCGACTTACGGCGGGGATGGCCCTTCAACCCTCGTGTTTGTTCAACGAAGTCAGGACTCCTGTCGAGTTACGAGGGACACCTCAGGAGTCTCTTCGAGGCTTGGCAGGGCAAAAGGGACGCTTCTCGAGTGAGTCGGGAGACCCAGGGTCCCTTTCCAGTAGCCACAGGGATACTGGGATTCCTGTCAATGTTCAAGAGGAGTCAGGCTCCGTCAAATTTTGAAGCAGTGAGCTCTGCGTGCCTCTCGAGGTGTCAGAGGCATGTGAGGCATTCCGTCGAAAGGAGTCGGGGACCTAGGGCTTTCTCTAGGGACTCCACAGTGGTGCAGACATCCCTTCACCTTGTGAGATGAAAGACTAGACTGTATTCAAGCCACTGCAAGGAAACCCGGCCTCCTTTCGAGTCAGGGCTTCTCGGTGTATATGCCCATTGAGGCAGCAATCTCAGGGTCCCTCCCTCATACCTATTGCTGAGAGAAGCCTCCTCTTGAGGGGCTTGTGGAAAGGTGGCCTACGTCTTGAGTCTAAGCCAGGGAATCAGCTCTCATCTCGAGGCAATTTGGGGTACACGGAGCAGTCCTCGAGTTGCTCTGCTGAACTTGGTACTCCTCTAGACTTGGCCCGTTGTTCTCGGGGAACCTCTGGAGTTGCCTAAAGGGAGTCAAGCCTCAGGTCGTGTTTGATGGGGAACGGGGGATGGCTCTGGAGTCAATGCAGGGGAAGCGGGCCTCATCTCGAGTTGATTTGGGGCCCATGGAGCTCCTTCGCGATGCTGGTGTGACCTCAGGGTCCCTCTCTACTTGTGACAGTGTTTTTGCGGACTGTCTCGACATCCATCAAGCAAGTCGAGGCTCCTGACATGTTTCAGGGGGCTCACGGAATTGCTCTGCATGCAGTGCAGGGGAATCGGGCCTCATCTCGCTTGGAGGGGGAAGTCTCATGGTTTTTCTCGAGTTGCGGCGGGGACCTGGGGTACATTCTCGACTTACGGCGGGGATGGCCCTTCAACCCTCGTGTTTGTTCAACGAAGTCAGGACTCCTGTCGAGTTACGAGGGACACCTCAGGAGTCTCTTCGAGGCTTGGCAGGGCAAAAGGAACGCTTCTCGTGAGTGAGTCGGGAGACCCAGGGTCCCTTTCCAGTAGCCACAGGGATACTGGGATTCCTGTCAATGTTCAAGAGGAGTCAGGCTCCGTCAAATTTTGAAGCAGTGAGCTCTGCGTGCCTCTCGAGGTGTCAGAGGCATGTGAGGCATTCCGTCGAAAGGAGTCGGGGACCTAGGGCTTTCTCTAGGGACTCCACAGGTGGTGCAGACATCCCTTCACCTTGTGAGATGAAAGACTAGACTGTATTCAAGCCACTGCAAGGAAACCCGGCCTCCTTTCGAGTCAGGGCTTCTCGGTGTATATGCCCATTGAGGCAGCAATCTCAGGGTCCCTCCCTCATACCTATTGCTGAGAGAAGCCTCCTCTTGAGGGGCTTGTGGAAAGGTGGCCTACGTCTTGAGTCTAAGCCAGGGAATCAGCTCTCATCTCGAGGCAATTTGGGGTACACGGAGCAGTCCTCGAGTTGCTCTGCTGAACTTGGTACTCCTCTAGACTTGGCCCGTTGTTCTCGGGGAACCTCTGGAGTTGCCTAAAGGGAGTCAAGCCTCAGGTCGTGTTTGATGGGGAACGGGGGATGGCTCTGGAGTCAATGCAGGGGAAGCGGGCCTCATCTCGAGTTGATTTGGGGCCCATGGAGCTCCTTCGCGATGCTGGTGTGACCTCAGGTCCCTCTCTACTTGTGACAGTGTTTTTTGCGGACTGTCTCGACATCCATCAAGCAAGTCGAGGCTCCTGACATGTTTCAGGGGGCTCACGGAATTGCTCTGCATGCAGTGCAGGGGAATCGGGCCTCATCTCGCTTGGAGGGGGAAGTCTCATGGTTTTTCTCGAGTTGCGGCGGGGACCTGGGGTACATTCTCGACTTACGGCGGGGATGGCCCTTCAACCCTCGTGTTTGTTCAACGAAGTCAGGACTCCTGTCGAGTTACGAGGGACACCTCAGGAGTCTCTTCGAGGCTTGGCAGGGCAAAAGGGACGCTTCTCGAGGTGAGTCGGGAGACAGGGTCCCTTTCCAGTAGCCACAGGGATACTGGGATTCCTGTCAATGTTCAAGAGGAGTCAGGCTCCGTCAAATTTTGAAGCAGTGAGCTCTGCGTGCCTCTCGAGGTGTCAGAGGCATGTGAGGCATTCCGTCGAAAGGAGTCGGGGACCTAGGGCTTTCTCTAGGGACTCCACAGGTGGTGCAGACATCCCTTCACCTTGTGAGATGAAAGACTAGACTGTATTCAAGCCACTGCAAGGAAACCCGGCCTCCTTTCGAGTCAGGGCTTCTCGGTGTATATGCCCATTGAGGCAGCAATCTCAGGGTCCCTCCCTCATACCTATTGCTGAGAGAAGCCTCCTCTTGAGGGGCTTGTGGAAAGGTGGCCTACGTCTTGAGTCTAAGCCAGGGAATCAGCTCTCATCTCGAGGCAATTTGGGGTACACGGAGCAGTCCTCGAGTTGCTCTGCTGAACTTGGTACTCCTCTAGACTTGGCCCGTTGTTCTCGGGGAATCTGGAGTTGCCTAAAGGGAGTCAAGCCTCAGGTCGTGTTTGATGGGGAACGGGGGATGGCTCTGGAGTCAATGCAGGGGAAGCGGGCCTCATCTCGAGTTGATTTGGGGCCCATGGAGCTCCTTCGCGATGCTGGTGTGACCTCAGGGTCCCTCTCTACTTGTGACAGTGTTTTTGCGGACTGTCTCGACATCCATCAAGCAAGTCGAGGCTCCTGACATGTTTCAGGGGGCTCACGGAATTGCTCTGCATGCAGTGCAGGGGAATCGGGCCTCATCTCGCTTGGAGGGGGAAGTCTCATGGTTTTTTTCTCGAGTTGCGGCGGGGACCTGGGGTACATTCTCGACTTACGGCGGGGATGGCCCTTCAACCCTCGTGTTTGTTCAACGAAGTCAGGACTCCTGTCGAGTTACGAGGGACACCTCAGGAGTCTCTTCGAGGCTTGGCAGGGCAAAAGGACGCTTCTCGAGGTGAGTCGGGAGACCCAGGGTCCCTTTCCAGTAGCCACAGGGATACTGGGATTCCTGTCAATGTTCAAGAGGAGTCAGGCTCCGTCAAATTTTGAAGCAGTGAGCTCTGCGTGCCTCTCGAGGTGTCAGAGGCATGTGAGGCATTCCGTCGAAAGGAGTCGGGGACCTAGGGCTTTCTCTAGGGACTCCACAGGTGGTGCAGACATCCCTTCACCTTGTGAGATGAAAGACTAGACTGTATTCAAGCCACTGCAAGGAAACCCGGCCTCCTTTCGAGTCAGGGCTTCTCGGTGTATATGCCCATTGAGGCAGCAATCTCAGGGTCCCTCCCTCATACCTATTGCTGAGAGAAGCCTCCTCTTGAGGGGCTTGTGGAAAGGTGGCCTACGTCTTGAGTCTAAGCCAGGGAATCAGCTCTCATCTCGAGGCAATTTGGGGTACACGGAGCAGTCCTCGAGTTGCTCTGCTGAACTTGGTACTCCTCTAGACTTGGCCCGTTGTTCTCGGGGAACCTCTGGAGTTGCCTAAAGGGAGTCAAGCCTCAGGTCGTGTTTGATGGGGAACGGGGGATGGCTCTGGAGTCAATGCAGGGGAAGCGGGCCTCATCTCGAGTTGATTTGGGGCCCATGGAGCTCCTTCGCGATGCTGGTGTGACCTCAGGGTCCCTCTCTACTTGTGACAGTGTTTTTTTTGCGGACTGTCTCGACATCCATCAAGCAAGTCGAGGCTCCTGACATGTTTCAGGGGGCTCACGGAATTGCTCTGCATGCAGTGCAGGGGAATCGGGCCTCATCTCGCTTGGAGGGGGAAGTCTCATGGTTTTTTCTCGAGTTGCGGCGGGGACCTGGGGTACATTCTCGACTTACGGCGGGGATGGCCCTTCAACCCTCGTGTTTGTTCAACGAAGTCAGGACTCCTGTCGAGTTACGAGGGACACCTCAGGAGTCTCTTCGAGGCTTGGCAGGGCAAAAGGGACGCTTCTCGAGGTGAGTCGGGAGACCCAGGGTCCCTTTCCAGTAGCCACAGGGATACTGGGATTCCTGTCAATGTTCAAGAGGAGTCAGGCTCCGTCAAATTTTGAAGCAGTGAGCTCTGCGTGCCTCTCGAGGTGTCAGAGGCATGTGAGGCATTCCGTCGAAAGGAGTCGGGGACCTAGGGCTTTCTCTAGGGACTCCACAGGTGGTGCAGACATCCCTTCACCTTGTGAGATGAAAGACTAGACTGTATTCAAGCCACTGCAAGGAAACCCGGCCTCCTTTCGAGTCAGGGCTTCTCGGTGTATATGCCCATTGAGGCAGCAATCTCAGGGTCCCTCCCTCATACCTATTGCTGAGAGAAGCCTCCTCTTGAGGGGCTTGTGGAAAGGTGGCCTACGTCTTGAGTCTAAGCCAGGGAATCAGCTCTCATCTCGAGGCAATTTGGGGTACACGGAGCAGTCCTCGAGTTGCTCTGCTGCTGAACTTGGTACTCCTCTAGACTTGGCCCGTTGTTCTCGGGGAACCTCTGGAGTTGCCTAAAGGGAGTCAAGCCTCAGGTGTGTTTGATGGGGAACGGGGGATGGCTCTGGAGTCAATGCAGGGGAAGCGGGCCTCATCTCGAGTTGATTTGGGGCCCATGGAGCTCCTTCGCGATGCTGGTGTGACCTCAGGGTCCCTCTCTACTTGTGACAGTGTTTTTTGCGGACTGTCTCGACATCCATCAAGCAAGTCGAGGCTCCTGACATGTTTCAGGGGGCTCACGGAATTGCTCTGCATGCAGTGCAGGGGAATCGGGCCTCATCTCGCTTGGGGGGGGGAAGTCTCATGGTTTTTCTCGAGTTGCGGCGGGGACCTGGGGTACATTCTCGACTTACGGCGGGGATGGCCCTTCAACCCTCGTGTTTGTTCAACGAAGTCAGGACTCCTGTCGAGTTACGAGGGACACCTCAGGAGTCTCTTCGAGGCTTGGCAGGGCAAAAGGGACGCTTCTCGAGGTGAGTCGGGAGACCCAGGGTCCCTTTCCAGTAGCCACAGGGATACTGGGATTCCTGTCAATGTTCAAGAGGAGTCAGGCTCCGTCAAATTTTGAAGCAGTGAGCTCTGCGTGCCTCTCGAGGTGTCAGAGGCATGTGAGGCATTCCGTCGAAAGGAGTCGGGGACCTAGGGCTTTCTCTAGGGACTCCACAGGTGGTGCAGACATCCCTTCACCTTGTGAGATGAAAGACTAGACTGTATTCAAGCCACTGCAAGGAAACCCGGCCTCCTTTCGAGTCAGGGCTTCTCGGTGTATGCCCATTGAGGCAGCAATCTCAGGGTCCCTCCCTCATACCTATTGCTGAGAGAAGCCTCCTCTTGAGGGGCTTGTGGAAAGGTGGCCTACGTCTTGAGTCTAAGCCAGGGAATCAGCTCTCATCTCGAGGCAATTTGGGGTACACGGAGCAGTCCTCGAGTTGCTCTGCTGAACTTGGTACTCCTCTAGACTTGGCCCGTTGTTCTCGGGGAACCTCTGGAGTTGCCTAAAGGGAGTCAAGCCTCAGGTCGTGTTTGATGGGGAACGGGGGATGGCTCTGGAGTCAATGCAGGGGAAGCGGGCCTCATCTCGAGTTGATTTGGGGCCCATGGAGCTCCTTCGCGATGCTGGTGTGACCTCAGGGTCCCTCTCTACTTGTGACAGTGTTTTTGCGGACTGTCTCGACATCCATCAAGCAAGTCGAGGCTCCTGACATGTTTCAGGGGGCTCACGGAATTGCTCTGCATGCAGTGCAGGGGAATCGGGCCTCATCTCGCTTGGAGGGGGAAGTCTCATGGTTTTTCTCGAGTTGCGGCGGGGACCGGGGTACATTCTCGACTTACGGCGGGGATGGCCCTTCAACCCTCGTGTTGTTCAACGAAGTCAGGACTCCTGTCGAGTTACGAGGGACCTCAGGAGTCTCTTCGAGGCTTGGCAGGGCAAAAGGGACGCTTCTCGAGGTGAGTCGGGAGACCCAGGGTCCCTTTCCAGTAGCCACAGGGATACTGGGATTCCTGTCAATGTTCAAGAGTCAGTCTCCGTCAAATTTTGAAGCAGTGAGCTCTGCGTGCCTCTCGAGGTGTCAGAGGCATGTGAGGCATTCCGTCGAAAGGAGTCGGGGACCTAGGGCTTTCTCTAGGGACTCCACAGGTGGTGCAGACATCCCTTCACCTTGTGAGATGAAAGACTAGACTGTATTCAAGCCACTGCAAGAAACCCGGCCTCCTTTCGAGTCAGGGCTTCTCGGTGTATATGCCCATTGAGGCAGCAATCTCAGGGTCCCTCCCTCATACCTATTGCTGAGAGAAGCCTCCTCTTGAGGGGCTTGTGGAAAGGTGGCCTACGTCTTGAGTCTAAGCCAGGGAATCAGCTCTCATCTCGAGGCAATTTGGGGTACACGGAGCAGTCCTCGAGTTGCTCTGCTGAACTTGGTACTCCTCTAGACTTGGCCCGTTGTTCTCGGGGAACCTCTGGAGTTGCCTAAAGGGAGTCAAGCCTCAGGTCGTGTTTGATGGGGAACGGGGGATGGCTCTGGAGTCAATGCAGGGGAAGCGGGCCTCATCTCGAGTTGATTTTGGGCCCATGGAGCTCCTTCGCGATGCTGGTGTGACCTCAGGGTCCCTCTCTACTTGTGACAGTGTTTTTTGCGGACTGTCTCGACATCCATCAAGCAAGTCGAGGCTCCTGACATGTTTCAGGGGGCTCACGGAATTGCTCTGCATGCAGTGCAGGGGAATCGGGCCTCATCTCGCTTGGAGGGGGAAGTCTCATGGTTTTTCTCGAGTTGCGGCGGGGACCTGGGGTACATTCTCGACTTACGGCGGGGATGGCCCTTCAACCCTCGTGTTTGTTCAACGAAGTCAGGACTCCTGTCGAGTTACGAGGGACACCTCAGGAGTCTCTTCGAGGCTTGGCAGGGCAAAAGGACGCTTCTCGAGGTGAGTCGGGAGACCCAGGGTCCCTTTCCAGTAGCCACAGGGATACTGGGATTCCTGTCAATGTTCAAGAGGAGTCAGGCTCCGTCAAATTTTGAAGCAGTGAGCTCTGCGTGCCTCTCGAGGTGTCAGAGGCATGTGAGGCATTCCGTCGAAAGGAGTCGGGGACCTAGGGCTTTCTCTAGGGACTCCACAGGTGGTGCAGACATCCCTTCACCTTGTGAGATGAAAGACTAGACTGTATTCAAGCCACTGCAAGGAAACCCGGCCTCCTTTCGAGTCAGGGCTTCTCGGTGTATATGCCCATTGAGGCAGCAATCTCAGGGTCCCTCCCTCATACCTATTGCTGAGAGAAGCCTCCTCTTGAGGGGCTTGTGGAAAGGTGGCCTACGTCTTGAGTCTAAGCCAGGGAAATCAGCTCTCATCTCGAGGCAATTTGGGGTACACGGAGCAGTCCTCGAGTTGCTCTGCTGAACTTGGTACTCCTCTAGACTTGGCCCGTTGTTCTCGGGGAACCTCTGGAGTTGCCTAAAGGGAGTCAAGCCTCAGGTCGTGTTTGATGGGGAACGGGGATGGCTCTGGAGTCAATGCAGGGGAAGCGGGCCTCATCTCGAGTTGATTTGGGGCCCATGGAGCTCCTCGCGCGATGCTGGTGTGACCTCAGGGTCCCTCTCTACTTGTGACAGTGTTTTTGCGGACTGTCTCGACATCCATCAAGCAAGTCGAGGCTCCTGACATGTTTCAGGGGGGGGCTCACGGAATTGCTCTGCATGCAGTGCAGGGGAATCGGGCCTCATCTCGCTTGGAGGGGGAAGTCTCATGGTTTTTTCTCGAGTTGCGGCGGGGACCTGGGGTACATTCTCGACTTACGGCGGGGATGGCCCTTCAACCCTCGTGTTTGTTCAACGAAGTCAGGACTCCTGTCGAGTTACGAGGGACACCTCAGGAGTCTCTTCGAGGCTTGGCAGGGCAAAAGGGACGCTTCTCGAGGTGAGTCGGGAGACCCAGGGTCCCTTTCCAGTAGCCACAGGGATACTGGGATTCCTGTCAATGTTCAAGAGGAGTCAGGCAGGCTCCGTCAAATTTTGAAGCAGTGAGCTCTGCGTGCCTCTCGAGGTGTCAGAGGCATGTGAGGCATTCCGTCGAAAGGAGTCGGGGGGACCTAGGGCTTTCTCTAGGGACTCCACAGGTGGTGCAGACATCCCTTCACCTTGTGAGATGAAAGACTAGACTGTATTCAAGCCACTGCAAGGAAACCCGGCCTCCTTTCGAGTCAGGGCTTCTCGGTGTATATGCCCATTGAGGCAGCAATCTCAGGGTCCCTCCCTCATACCTATTGCTGAGAGAAGCCTCCTCTTGAGGGGCTTGTGGAAAGGTGGCCTACGTCTTGAGTCTAAGCCAGGGAATCAGCTCTCATCTCGAGGCAATTTGGGGTACACGGAGCAGTCCTCGAGTTGCTCTGCTGAACTTGGTACTCCTCTAGACTTGGCCCGTTGTTCTCGGGGAACCTCTGGAGTTGCCTAAAGGGAGTCAAGCCTCAGGTCGTGTTTGATGGGGAACGGGGGATGGCTCTGGAGTCAATGCAGGGGAAGCGGGCCTCATCTCGAGTTGATTTGGGGCCCATGGAGCTCCTTCGCGATGCTGGTGTGACCTCAGGGTCCCTCTCTACTTGTGACAGTGTTTTTGCGGACTGTCTCGACATCCATCAAGCAAGTCGAGGCTCCTGACATGTTTCAGGGGGCTCACGGAATTGCTCTGCATGCAGTGCAGGGGAATCGGGCCTCATCTCGCTTGGAGGGGGAAGTCTCATGGTTTTTCTCGAGTTGCGGCGGGGACCTGGGGTACATTCTCGACTTACGGCGGGGATGGCCCTTCAACCCTCGTGTGTTTGTTCAACGAAGTCAGGACTCCTGTCGAGTTACGAGGGACACCTCAGGAGTCTCTTCGAGGCTTGGCAGGGCAAAAGGACGCTTCTCGAGTCGAGGTGAGTCGGGAGACCCAGGGTCCCTTTCCAGTAGCCACAGGGATACTGGGATTCCTGTCAATGTTCAAGAGGAGTCAGGCTCCGTCAAATTTTGAAGCAGTGAGCTCTGCGTGCCTCTCGAGGTGTCAGAGGCATGTGAGGCATTCCGTCGAAAGGAGTCGGGGACCTAGGGCTTTCTCTAGGGACTCCACAGGTGGTGCAGACATCCCTTCAGCTTGTGAGATGAAAGACTAGACTGTATTCAAGCCACTGCAAGGAAACCCGGCCTCCTTTCGAGTCAGGGCTTCTCGGTGTATATGCCCATTGAGGCAGCAATCTCAGGGTCCCTCCCTCATACCTATTGCTGAGAGAAGCCTCCTCTTGAGGGGCTTGTGGAAAGGTGGCCTACGTCTTGAGTCTAAGCCAGGGAATCAGCTCTCATCTCGAGGCAATTTGGGGTACACGGAGCAGTCCTCGAGTTGCTCTGCTGAACTTGGTACTCCTCTAGACTTGGCCCGTTGTTCTCGGGGAACCTCTGGAGTTGCCTAAAGGGAGTCAAGCCTCAGGTCGTGTTTGATGGGGAACGGGGGATGGCTCTGGAGTCAATGCAGGGGAAGCGGGCCTCATCTCGAGTTGATTTGGGGCCCATGGAGCTCCTTCGCGATGCTGGTGTGACCTCAGGGTCCCTCTCTACGTGACAGTGTTTTTGCGGACTGTCTCGACATCCATCAAGCAAGTCGAGGCTCCTGACATGTTTCAGGGGCTCACGGAATTGCTCTGCATGCAGTGCAGGGGAATCGGGCCTCATCTCGCTTGGAGGGGGAAGTCTCATGGTTTTTCTCGAGTTGCGGCGGGGACCTGGGGTACATTCTCGACTTACGGCGGGGATGGCCCTTCAACCCTCGTGTTTGTTCAACGAAGTCAGGACTCCTGTCGAGTTACGAGGGACACCTCAGGAGTCTCTTCGAGGCTTGGCAGGGCAAAAGGACGCTTCTCGAGGTGAGTCGGGAGACCCAGGGTCCCTTTCCAGTAGCCACAGGGATACTGGGATTCCTGTCAATGTTCAAGAGGAGTCAGGCTCCGTCAAATTTTGAAGCAGTGAGCTCTGCGTGCCTCTCGAGGTGTCAGAGGCATGTGAGGCATTCCGTCGAAAGGAGTCGGGGACCTAGGGCTTTCTCTAGGGACTCCACAGGTGGTGCAGACATCCCTTCACCTTGTGAGATGAAAGACTAGACTGTATTCAAGCCACTGCAAGGAAACCCGGCCTCCTTTCGAGTCAGGGCTTCTCGGTGTATATGCCCATTGAGGCAGCAATCTCAGGGTCCCTCCCTCATACCTATTGCTGAGAGAAGCCTCCTCTTGAGGGGCTTGTGGAAAGGTGGCCTACGTCTTGAGTCTAAGCCAGGGAATCAGCTCTCATCTCGAGGCAATTTGGGGTACACGGAGCAGTCCTCGAGTTGCTCTGCTGAACTTGGTACTCCTCTAGACTTGGCCCGTTGTTCTCGGGGAACCTCTGGAGTTGCCTAAAGGGAGTCAAGCCTCAGGTCGTGTTTGATGGGGAACGGGGGATGGCTCTGGAGTCAATGCAGGGGAAGCGGGCCTCATCTCGAGTTGATTTGGGGCCCATGGAGCTCCTTCGCGATGCTGGTGTGACCTCAGGGTCCCTCTCTACTTGTGACAGTTTTTGCGGACTGTCTCGACATCCATCAAGCAAGTCGAGGCTCCTGACATGTTTCAGGGGGCTCACGGAATTGCTCTGCATGCAGTGCAGGGGAATCGGGCCTCATCTCGCTTGGAGGGGAAGTCTCATGGTTTTTCTCGAGTTGCGGCGGGGACCTGGGGTACATTCTCGACTTACGGCGGGGATGGCCCTTCAACCCTCGTGTTTGTTCAACGAAGTCAGGACTCCTGTCGAGTTACGAGGGACACCTCAGGAGTCTCTTCGAGGCTTGGCAGGGCAAAAGGAACGCTTCTCGAGGTGAGTCGGGAGACCCAGGGTCCCTTTCCAGTAGCCACACAGGGATACTGGGATTCCTGTCAATGTTCAAGAGGAGTCAGGCTCCGTCAAATTTTGAAGCAGTGAGCTCTGCGTGCCTCTCGAGGTGTCAGAGGCATGTGAGGCATTCCGTCGAAAGGAGTCGGGGACCTAGGGCTTTCTCTAGGGACTCCACAGGTGGTGCAGACATCCCTTCCTTGTGAGATGAAAGACTAGACTGTATTCAAGCCACTGCACTGCAAGGAAACCCGGCCTCCTTTCGAGTCAGGGCTTCTCGGTGTATATGCCCATTGAGGCAGCAATCTCAGGGTCCCTCCCTCATACCTATTGCTGAGAGAAGCCTCCTCTTGAGGGGCTTGTGGAAAGGTGGCCTACGTCTTGAGTCTAAGCCAGGGAATCAGCTCTCATCTCGAGGCAATTTGGGGTACACGGAGCAGTCCTCGAGTTGCTCTGCTGAACTTGGTACTCCTCTAGACTTGGCCCGTTGTTCTCGGGGAACCTCTGGAGTTGCCTAAAGGGAGTCAAGCCTCAGGTCGTGTTTGATGGGGAACGGGGGATGGCTCTGGAGTCAATGCAGGGGAAGCGGGCCTCATCTCGAGTTGATTTGGGGCCCATGGAGAGCTCCTTCGCGATGCTGGTGTGACCTCAGGGTCCCTCTCTACTTGTGACAGTGTTTTTGCGGACTGTCTCGACATCCATCAAGCAAGTCGAGTCGAGGCTCCTGACATGTTTCAGGGGGCTCACGGAATTGCTCTGCATGCAGTGCAGGGGAATCGGGCCTCATCTCGCTTGGAGGGGGAAGTCTCATGGTTTTTTTCTCGAGTTGCGGCGGGGACCTGGGGTACATTCTCGACTTACGGCGGGGATGGCCCTTCAACCCTCGTGTTTGTTCAACGAAGTCAGGACTCCTGTCGAGTTACGAGGGACACCTCAGGAGTCTCTTCGAGGCTTGGCAGGGCAAAAGGGACGCTTCTCGAGGTGAGTCGGGAGACCCAGGGTCCCTTTCCAGTAGCCACAGGGATACTGGGATTCCTGTCAATGTTCAAGAGGAGTCAGGCTCCGTCAAATTTTGAAGCAGTGAGCTCTGCGTGCCTCTCGAGGTGTCAGAGGCATGTGAGGCATTCCGTCGAAAGGAGTCGGGGACCTAGGGCTTTCTCTAGGGACTCCACAGGTGGTGCAGACATCCCTTCACCTTGTGAGATGAAAGACTAGACTGTATTCAAGCCACTGCAAGGAAACCCGGCCTCCTTTCGAGTCAGGGCTTCTCGGTGTATGCCCATTGAGGCAGCAATCTCAGGGTCCCTCCCTCATACCTATTGCTGAGAGAAGCCTCCTCTTGAGGGGCTTGTGGAAAGGTGGCCTACGTCTTGAGTCTAAGCCAGGGAATCAGCTCTCATCTCGAGGCAATTTGGGGTACACGGAGCAGTCCTCGAGTTGCTCTGCTGAACTTGGTACTCCTCTAGACTTGGCCCGTTGTTCTCGGGGAACCTCTGGAGTTGCCTAAAGGGAGTCAAGCCTCAGGTCGTGTTTGATGGGGAACGGGGGATGGCTCTGGAGTCAATGCAGGGGAAGCGGGCCTCATCTCGAGTTGATTTGGGGCCCATGGAGCTCCTTCGCGATGCTGGTGTGACCTCAGGGTCCCTCTCTACTTGTGACAGTGTTTTTGCGGACTGTCTCGACATCCATCAAGCAAGTCGAGGCTCCTGACACATGTTTCAGGGGGCTCACGGAATTGCTCTGCATGCAGTGCAGGGGAAATCGGGCCTCATCTCGCTTGGAGGGGGAAGTCTCATGGTTTTTCTCGAGTTGCGGCGGGGACCTGGGGTACATTCTCGACTTACGGCGGGGATGGCCCTTCAACCCTCGTGTTTGTTCAACGAAGTCAGGACTCCTGTCGAGTTACGAGGGACACCTCAGGAGTCTCTTCGAGGCTTGGCAGGGCAAAAAGGAACGCTTCTCGAGGTGAGTCGGGAGACCCAGGGTCCCTTTCCAGTAGCCACAGGGATACTGGGATTCCTGTCAATGTTCAAGAGGAGTCAGGCTCCGTCAAATTTTGAAGCAGTGAGCTCTGCGTGCCTCTCGAGGTGTCAGAGGCATGTGAGGCATTCCGTCGAAAGGAGTCGGGGACCTAGGGCTTTCTCTAGGGACTCCACAGGTGGTGCAGACATCCCTTCACCTTGTGAGATGAAAGACTAGACTGTATTCAAGCCACTGCAAGGAAACCCGGCCTCCTTTCGAGTCAGGGCTTCTCGGTGTATATGCCCATTGAGGCAGCAATCTCAGGGTCCCTCCCTCATACCTATTGCTGAGAGAAGCCTCCTCTTGAGGGGCTTGTGGAAAGGTGGCCTACGTCTTGAGTCTAAGCCAGGGAATCAGCTCTCATCTCGAGGCAATTTGGGGTACACGGAGCAGTCCTCGAGTTGCTCTGCTGAACTTGGTACTCCTCTAGACTTGGCCCGTTGTTCTCGGGGAACCTCTGGAGTTGCCTAAAGGGAGTCAAGCCTCAGGTCGTGTTTGATGGGGAACGGGGGATGGCTCTGGAGTCAATGCAGGGGAAGCGGGCCTCATCTCGAGTTGATTTGGCCCATGGAGCTCCTTCGCGATGCTGGTGTGACCTCAGGGTCCCTCTCTACTTGTGACAGTGTTTTTGCGGACTGTCTCGACATCCATCAAGCAAGTCGAGGCTCCTGACATGTTTCAGGGGGCTCACGAAATTGCTCTGCATGCAGTGCAGGGGAATCGGGCCTCATCTCGCTTGGAGGGGGAAGTCTCATGTTTTTTTCTCGAGTTGCGGCGGGGACCTGGGGTACATTCTCGACTTACGGCGGGGATGGCCCTTCAACCCTCGTGTTTGTTCAACGAAGTCAGGACTCCTGTCGAGTTACGAGGGACACCTCAGGAGTCTCTTCGAGGCTTGGCAGGGCAAAAGGGACGCTTCTTCTCGAGGTGAGTCGGGAGACCCAGGGTCCCTTTCCAGTAGCCACAGGGATACTGGGATTCCTGTCAATGTCAATGTTCAAGAGGAGTCAGGCTCCGTCAAATTTTGAAGCAGTGAGCTCTGCGTGCCTCTCGAGGTGTCAGAGGCATGTGAGGCATTCCGTCGAAAGGAGTCGGGGACCTAGGGCTTTCTCTAGGGACTCCACAGGTGGTGCAGACATCCCTTCACCTTGTGAGATGAAAGACTAGACTGTATTCAAGCCACTGCAAGGAAACCCGGCCTCCTTCGAGTCAGGGCTTCTCGGTGTATATGCCCATTGAGGCAGCAATCTCAGGGTCCCTCCCTCATACCTATTGCTGAGAGAAGCCTCCTCTTGAGGGGCTTGTGGAAAGGTGGCCTACGTCTTGAGTCTAAGCCAGGGAATCAGCTCTCATCTCGAGGCAATTTGGGGTACACGGAGCAGTCCTCGAGTTGCTCTGCTGAACTTGGTACTCCTCTAGACTTGGCCCGTTGTTCTCGGGGAACCTCTGGAGTTGCCTAAAGGGAGTCAAGCCTCAGGTCGTGTTTGATGGGGAACGGGGGATGGCTCTGGAGTCAATGCAGGGGAAGCGGGCCTCATCTCGAGTTGATTTGGGGCCCATGGAGCTCCTTCGCGATGCTGGTGTGACCTCAGGGTCCCTCTCTACTTGTGACAGTGTTTTTGCGGACTGTCTCGACATCCATCAAGCAAGTCGAGGCTCCTGACATGTTTCAGGGGGCTCACGGAATTGCTCTGCATGCAGGCAGGGGAATCGGGCCTCATCTCGCTTGGAGGGGGAAGTCTCATGGTTTTTCTCGAGTTGCGGCGGGGACCTGGGGTACATTCTCGACTTACGGCGGGGATGGCCCTTCAACCCTCGTGTTTGTTCAACGAAGTCAGGACTCCTGTCGAGTTACGAGGGACACCTCAGGAGTCTCTTCGAGGCTTGGCAGGGCAAAAGGGACGCTTCTCGAGGTGAGTCGGGAGACCCAGGGTCCCTTTCCAGTAGCCACAGGGATACTGGGATTCCTGTCAATGTTCAAGAGGAGTCAGGCTCCGTCAAATTTTGAAGCAGTGAGCTCTGCGTGCCTCTCGAGGTGTCAGAGGCATGTGAGGCATTCCGTCGAAAGGAGTCGGGGACCTAGGGCTTTCTCTAGGGACTCCACAGGTGGTGCAGACATCCCTTCACCTTGTGAGATGAAAGACTAGACTGTATTCAAGCCACTGCAAGGAAACCCGGCCTCCTTTCGAGTCAGGGCTTCTCGGTGTATATGCCCATTGAGGCAGCAATCTCAGGGTCCCTCCCTCATACCTATTGCTGAGAGAAGCCTCCTCTTGAGGGGCTTGTGGAAAGGTGGCCTACGTCTTGAGTCTAAGCCAGGGAATCAGCTCTCATCTCGAGGCAATTTGGGGTACACGGAGCAGTCCTCGAGTTGCTCTGCTGAACTTGGTACTCCTCTAGACTTGGCCCGTTGTTCTCGGGGAACCTCTGGAGTTGCCTAAAGGGAGTCAAGCCTCAGGTCGTGTTTGATGGGGAACGGGGGATGGCTCTGGAGTCAATGCAGGGGAAGCGGGCCTCATCTCGAGTTGATTTGGGGCCCATGGAGCTCCTTCGCGATGCTGGTGTGACCTCAGGGTCCCTCTCTACTTGTGACAGTGTTTTTGCGGACTGTCTCGACATCCATCAAGCAAGTCGAGGCTCCTGACATGTTTCAGGGGGCTCACGGAATTGCTCTGCATGCAGTGCAGGGGAATCGGGCCTCATCTCGCTTGGAGGGGGAAGTCTCATGGTTTTTCTCGAGTTGCGGCGGGGACCTGGGGTACATTCTCGACTTACGGCGGGGATGGCCCTTCAACCCTCGTGTTTGTTCAACGAAGTCAGGACTCCTGTCGAGTTACGAGGGACACCTCAGGAGTCTCTTCGAGGCTTGGCAGGGCAAAAGGGACGCTTCTCGAGGTGAGTCGGGAGACCCAGGGTCCCTTTCCAGTAGCCACAGGGATACTGGGATTCCTGTCAATGTTCAAGAGGAGTCAGGCTCCGTCAAATTTTGAAGCAGTGAGCTCTGCGTGCCTCTCGAGGTGTCAGAGGCATGTGAGGCATTCCGTCGAAAGGAGTCGGGGACCTAGGGCTTTCTCTAGGGACTCCACAGGTGGTGCAGACATCCCTTCACCTTGTGAGATGAAAGACTAGACTGTATTCAAGCCACTGCAAGGAAACCCGGCCTCCTTTCGAGTCAGGGCTTCTCGGTGTATATGCCCATTGAGGCAGCAATCTCAGGGTCCCTCCCTCATACCTATTGCTGAGAGAAGCCTCCTCTTGGGGGCTTGAAAAAGTGGCCTACGTCTTGAGTCTAAGCCAGGGAATCAGCTCTCATCTCGAGGCAATTTGGGGTACACGGAGCAGTCCTCGAGTTGCTCTGCTGAACTTGGTACTCCTCTAGACTTGGCCCGTTGTTCTGGGGAACCTCTGGAGTTGCCTAAGGAGAGTCAAGCCTCAGGTCGTTTTTGATGGGGAACGGGGGATGGCTCTGGAGTCAATGCAGGGGAAGCGGGCCTCATCTCGAGTTGATTTGGGGCCCATGGAGCTCCTTCGCGATGCTGGTGTGACCTCAGGGTCCCTCTCTACTTGTGACAGTGTTTTTGCGGACTGTCTCGACATCCATCAAGCAAGTCGAGGCTCCTGACATGTTTCAGGGGGCTCACGGAATTGCTCTGCATGCAGTGCAGGGGAATCGGGCCTCATCTCGCTTGGAGGGGGAAATCTCATGGTTTTTCTCGAGTTGCGGCGGGGACCTGGGGTACATTCTCGACTTACGGCGGGGATGGCCCTTCAACCCTCGTGTTTGTTCAACGAAGTCAGGACTCCTGTCGAGTTACGAGGGACACCTCAGGAGTCTCTTCGAGGCTTGGCAGGGCAAAAGGGACGCTTCTCGAGGTGAGTCGGGAGACCCAGGGTCCCTTTCCAGTAGCCACAGGGATACTGGGATTATGGTTACAATCAGTTTAAAGATTATCATGATTACAATCAATTAAATATTATCTAAATATTACCTAAACGTAAACCATACACAGGAGCCGGACAATCTCGTCAGGAAAATGGGTAAAAGGTCGCTACAGCAATTTCCTTGAGGGAGGTGAGAAATGTCAACCTGCACTTTAATAAATCAGGGGTGGCGGGACAGAGAGGGACCTCTTGATCTCTCTCAGGGCCAAGAAGGAGCATGAGCAGTCAGGCTGGCTCCCCGCATCTCCCCCTTTTCTTTTGACTAATGGCCTTTATATCTCCCTCAAAGGAAATGGTTGTGTTTGCAAATGGGAAAACATCAACAATCTTTTATTCATCATTTCAGATAGGCATTGACAAATGCAAGAGCCAAAGTTTGTATCCACAAATCCATCAAGTGTTATTTGGGACTACCCATCTTATACCAGGGCTATTTTCCCAATCTGTCCCTGGCCATTTAACAGACTTGTTGGCAATAAAAGTTACATCCATTAGAGTCTTACATTTTTGGGTAGTAAATAGTCCCATATGTTTCATGTGATACCTTGGAAATTCCCGGCCTTCAAATGTTGGTACATGAGTCTTTTGCTCCCAGCAAATGTCAGCAGGGGTCAGTAGCTGTCCTTTTTCAGGGGTCATCCAGAAATATTCATCCCAAATTTGGTAGTAGTCACCCTCAAATCGATTAAAATCATTAGGAGAAGAAACAGATCTATTTTTGTAATATGAGTAGGCATTAACTATTTCCTGATAACTTTGTGTTACATCAAAAAAAAAAGAAGAAGCATATAAAGGATCAGAGCATAATTAAGCTTTGATGTTTCTTCTGATATTTTTTTTTTAAATCACATAAAGCCGAAGTTTCATTTTTTGGAAAGGGGAGCACCCACCAAGGCAATCCTTTGGTAACCGATAAGGGCATGCTTGTGCAGATCCAACAGGCTGTTTCATTGTAAAAGTCAGCATAAGAATGAGCTCAGGAAACAAAAGCATTGGCTTCAGCCTGAGGGAAGGCTTGATTGATTATCGCACAAGCCAAAGTGAGCACAATGTAAGCTAGGGCTTGTCGAGGTTGAGCCGTCTCTACAGCCATCCTCCTTGCTTGAAGAATAAACTCATGCATCTGCTGATTTGTCGGGAGAAGATTCCTCTGCTGAAGAGTCAGACGACTCATCTGCTGGTTTAGGGGTCTCCTCCGTCTGGCATACCAGCCTTTCCGGGAGCCAGCGCGGTGCTTCAGCATCCTGTGGAAAAACACGCACATAACCCCTCCCCCAAATTAACACTGGATCTGGACAATGCCAGTTATTATCTAGCGGGTCCTTCCACAAGACCATTGGCCTTCTGCTGGAAATCTGAGGGTCCCAAAATCTCTGCGCGGCTGAATGTCCTTCTTTATCTAAAATTAAGAAATTTAAAATGTATAAAGGGTGATTAAGGTAATTTCTGGGTAGAAGGGGGTAGAGCTCCCCCCTCTATATTTTTTGAAGCTGTAGTTTCAAAGTTTGATTGGCACATTCCACGATGCCTTGACCTCGTGGATTATAAGGAATGCCTGTTTTTAGGGTGATAGAAAAAGAGGAACAAGAATTTTTGAAGGCAGGGGAAACATAGCCAGGGCCATTATCAGTTTTTATCTTTGGCATGCCTAAAACGGAAAAGCATAAAGACAATGTGAGATAGAATGTTTTGTGGCTTCACCAGTCTGTAAGGATGCCACAATATATCCTGAAAAGGTGTCAATAGATACATGAACGTACTTTAAACGACCAAAAGAAGGGACATGAGTGACATCCATTTGCCAAAGATGATTCGGTAGAAGCCCGCGAGGATTAACGCCAAGGTGTGGAAATGGGAGAAACTTAGGGCAAACAGAACAAGATTTAACAATTTGTTGTGCAGTTTCTCGAGGGATATGAAATTGCAAACGAAGAGTATTACTATTTTTGTGATGTAGCGCATGTGATTGTTGTGCCGCTTCTACCTGTGAAAGAAAAACTCTAGTGTGAGAATCAGCTATTTGATTTCCCATAGATAAAGGTCCAGGGAGTCCAGTGTGAGCACGTAAATGTCCAAAGAAGCAGGTAAGGTGCGCTGTTGCAGCAGAGACTGAATTGAACGTAACAAATGTTGAATGTTAGAATTCACAGTAGAAATAAAGGGAACAGTTTCTATATATTGCAAAGCATGAGCAATGTATTTGCTATCTGTAAATAAATTAAAAGGTTGCAAATTAGATCGTAAGAAGACCTCATAAACAGCAGACAATTCTACCTCTTGGGCAGAGCTATACGCAGTTTGCCAAGAGGTAGGGTGATTATTAAGTACAAATGCAGCAATGCCATTAGAGGAACCATCAGTGAATACAGTGAGTGCATCCGGAATAGGTTCAGATAAAACAACCTTAGGGAAGATAAAAGGATGTTGACTAGCAAAATGTAAAATCTTATCAGAAGGTAAATGATTAATTATTTTCCCTGCAAAGGAATCTAGAGCCAAAGCCCAGGAGTCATTAAACTGAAAAAGCCAGTCTTGCTGCTCTTTGGTATAGGGTACATAAATATATGTAGGATCAGCTCCGAGCATTTCTCTGGATCGCTGGCATCCTCGAGCAATCAACAAGCTAATAAAATCAAAAAAGGGAGTAAGAACTTTTGAGGGAGAAACGGGCAAATGAATCCAATGCAATGGAGCATCCTGATACAAAACTGCTGTAGGCGTATGTTTGGAAGGGAGTATGTAAAGACCCCAGGGCTTAGAAAAGTCACAATAAGTAGTGAAATGTTGAGAAAGGGCATTTTCTACTTTAGCTAGTGCGGCTTGACCATCATCTGTAAATGTCCTGGGGGAAGAAGGATCAGTAGGGCCTTTTAAAATATCAAACAAAGGCTTTAATTCACCAGTGGTTAATTTAAGATACGGACGTATCCAGTTTATATCCCCAAGTAATTTTTGGAAATCATTAAGGGTTTTTAGATTATCTTTTCGGATCTGCAGTTTTTGGGCCTTGAAAGATTCCTGTTCTAATTTAAATCCCAGATATGAGAAAGGAGGGAGCCTTTGTACTTTCTCTGGTGCCACTTGAAGGCCGAATTGAGACAACCGTGTGAGCAGCAAATTATAGGCTTGCAAAAGTACACCTTCAAGGTGGTATTCAAGCAGGATGTCATCCATATAATGGACTAAGTAGACATCAGGATATGCAGCTCTTACAGGGTCGATTACATGATTGAAAAACTTTTGACATAAGGTGGGGCTCTTAGCCATCCCTTGAGGCAAAACTTTCCAATGATACCTCCGAGCAGGCTTCTTAAAGTTATTAGAAGGTATGCTGAAGGCAAAACGCTGGCAATCATCAGGATGGAGTGGAATAGTATAGAAACAATCCTTTAAATCTATAATTATCTTAAACGTTTTATGAGGGATCCCTGCAGGCGAGGGCAGTCCAGGTTGTAAGGGTCCCATGACTATCATGGTTTCATTTACTTTGTGGAGGTCCTGCAAAAGCCTCCATTTCCCAGATTTTTTCTTTATAACAAATATTGGTGAATTCCAAGGGGAATTGGAAGGCTCAATATGTCCTAAGCTCAATTGTTCCTGCACCAATTGTTCAGCTGCTGAAATTTTTTCTTTGGTTAGGGGCCACTGATCAACCCAAACAGGCTCATCAGTCTTCCAACTGATAGGATCTGCATGAGTTACAGGAGAATCAGAGGTCCCCATCAAAAACACCCTAGGCCTGCTCTGGTGGGGCGAGAAGTGGATACAATAGGGCAAGTAATTCCTTGATTACCCTTTCCTAGTCCCTGCTGTGGAAGCAGACCTTGATTCATCATCATATCTGAGATGACTTGATTTGGGGCAAACATATATACACCCATTTGTTGTATAACATCTCTTCCCCAACGATTAACAGGGAGATGAGGCAGGATAAAGGGTTGGAAGTCACCCTCGTGTCCTTCTAAATCATTCCAGTGAAGGAGGCCGCTACTCTGTTGTGGGTTTTGAGATTGACTTATGCCCCTTAGAGTAGAACAGGCTTCTTGCTTTGGCCAGTGCTGTGGCCAATGTTCCTCAGCTATAACTGACACATCTGCACCAGTGTCCAAGATTCCAGAGAACTTTTTTCCTTCAATAGTGAGCTCTAATTTTGGTCTTTGAGCCGAAATAGATTGAACCCAATAAACATCAGAGGAACCAAAACCACCAGCCTTCCTTTCTCTCTGTGAGGCAATCTTTCCTTCCACATGAAGGGGTAGTAAAATTAATTGGGCAATTCTTTGATCAGTGGGTATGCTAATAATGTTAAGGGGGGCACAAGCCATAATTTTAATTTCCCCAGTATAGTCAGCATCAATCACGCCAGGGGAAATGGCCAATCCCTTCATGGTCCAACTGCTCCTGCCAATGATTAATCCAACTGTTCCTTTTGGTAGTGGTCCAAATACCCCTGTAGGAATGGCTTGCATCCCCATATCTGGGGTTAATACTGTGTGGGCGGCGGCACACAAGTCCAATCCTGCGCTGCCTGGGGTGGCTCGGTAGAGGTTTTCGATACCAAGTCGATCAGGTTTGGCTGTGACTCGGCTTGGAGTGCCCCATAACACTGTTTCGGGGCCTGGGGCTGGCCCCTCACCCAGTTTCCCGAGACAGGAGGCAGAGGTTTACCTTCTATGTCAGTCTTAGAACGGCAGTCTCTGGCCCAATGTTTTCCCTTTTTACATCTAGGGCAGACATTAGGGTTTTTTGCCAAATCAGGGTTATTGTTCTTTTTTGGGCACTGAGCCATACGATGTCCCATTTGTCCACATGAAAAGCAACTACCTGGTGGCCCGCTCCTTTTTATATTTCCCTTATTCCTTGCTTGTTGGTAGAGAACCTCTTTAATAGACTTTCCTTGAATAGCTGCGGCCATAGAAAGCCCTTGGAGGTAAGAAGGGCCAATATCAGCACAAATTCTAACATAATCCGCTAAATTTCCCTTTTTCCTATAAGGCCGCAGAGCGGCTTGGCACGCAGCATTTGCATTCTCATAGGCCATCTGTTTTGTTACAATAAGACCTGCCTCTTCATCTCCTATAATCTTGGATATTGCATCTAATAGACGAGCAACAAAATCCTGATAAGGCTCGTCAGGCCCTTGCCGAATTTTCGAAAGATCTTCAGTCTTTCTATTAGAAACGGGAAGTTTTTTCCAGGCTTTTAATGCAGCTTCACTAATCTGAGGGTAAGCTTGTTCTGGATAATTTAGTTGTGCATTAAGAGCCCTAAAGACTCCTTCTCCCATTAGCATGTCAAAACTAATTTGTAACCCATTACGGCGGTTACGATCTTCAATAAGACCACAAACTTCTCCATACTCGGAGCGCCAGAGCAAATAATCGCCTCCAGAAAGGCAGGCACGTGCAACGGCTTTCCAATCATTGGGTGGCAAATATTGGGCTCCGAGGCTCTCAATTATAGCTAATGTAAAAGGTGCTGTGGGTCCATACTGAGCACAAGCCTGCTAAGCTCCTTTAACTGTTTAAATGGAACAGGCTCATGATACCTGCGGCGGTTAGCATCTTCAAAGACTGGAAAAATCATGGAATATCCCTCAAGGCTTTCTCCTTGGTCTTTAGCATGCTTAACAGCCATCTGAAGTGGGGAAAGGACGGGTTTTTCAAATTTCAAAGGAGCATATACAGGAGCTGTAGGTATTAAGGGAGCCTCAACAAAAGGAGGAGGCATAGGAGGAATTGGAGCGGGATCCAATGCTGCCACAACAGACGGTGTATTGGAGTGCAGCGGCTTGGGACCCGAAGGAGGCAGCAAGTCTAACTGCTCCACTCTCTGTGATATGGATGTTAACATTTCTTTAAGTTCCGAAAGGGGGGATGCCTTGTCCTTCCTTTGGTGACAATAAAAGCATCCCAATTCTCTCTATTGTACTCAAATGCTGGCTCATCTAGTTCTCCTTGATCCTCATGAGAGAGTTCAGACTCTGAGTCAGATGTTAAAGCAACAGCCTCCTTTTTACTAGATTTTGGTTCTTCCGGGGAATTGCAAATGTGTTCAACTGTCCCGGAGGTAGGCTGCAGATTTTTAGGAGTTATAAACTTTAGAGCAGTTAGCACAGTTTTTAACATAGAAACAAAGAACTGTTTACTACTACTTTGACCCATAATTTTTACTCTCAACTCTACCCTCTCCACCCACAATACCTGCAACTTCAGACGCTGCCTGCAGGATTATATGTTCTCGGGTGGCTGTAGTCCGGGATCCGCTCGTGTCCCTGTTCAGGCGCCACTTGCTGGAGCCTGCCGGCAAACGAACTGGTCACAGGCGCAATCGCCGAAATACCTAAGAAATAAAGACTTGGAAAGATGGGGTTGAGAGAGACGGAGTCAGCTCTCGACTGAAACCGACCACTTTATTGATGAGTAACATGCTTATATATGCTAACAGGACTCACTAAATTTAGATCAAGGACATGAATACGTGCAGAATCGCAGGCATTAGTCTTACTTAGGAATTTTATCTCAACTCTTTAAGACTATCAGAGCAAGGGACTGGCGTCTTAGTATGATTACAATCAGTTAAAAGATTATCATGATTACAATCAATTAAAGATTATCTAAAGATTACCTAGATGTAAACCATACACAGGGGCCTGACAATCTTGTCAGGAAAATGGGTAAAAGTTTGCTACAGCAATTTCCTTGAGGGAGTTGAGAAAGGTCAACCTGCACTTTAATAAATCAGGGGTGGCAGGACAGAGAGGGACCTCTTGATCTCTCTCAGGGCCAAGAAGGAACCTGAGCAGTCAGGCTGGCTCCCCACATTGGGATTCCTGTCAATGGTCAAGAGGAGTCAGGCACTGTCACCTTTTGAAGCAGTGAACTCTGCTTGCCCCTCCAGGTGTCAAGGGCATGTGAGGCATTCTGTCGAAAGGAATCGGGGACCTAGGGCTTTCTCTAGGGACTCCACAGGGGCTTCAGACATCTCTTCATCTTGTGAGATGAAAGATGAGCCTGTATTCAAGCCAGTGCAAGGAAACCCGCCCTTCTTTCGAGTCAGGGCTTATCGGTGGATATGCCACTTGAGGCCGCAAACTCAGGGTCCCTCCCTCATACCTATTGCTGAGAGAAGCCTCCTCTTGAGGGGCTTGTGGAAATTTGGCATACGACTTGAATCTAAGCCCGGGAATCAGCTCTCATCTCGATTCAATTTGGGGTACACGGAGCATTCCTCGAGTTGCTTTGCAGAACTTGGTATTCCTCTAGATTTGGCTCGTTCTTCTCGGGGAACATCTGGGGTCACCTCAAGGAAGTCAATCCACTGGTAGTGTTTGATGGGGATGGGGAATGGCTATGGAGTCAATGCAGGGGAATAGGGCCTCATATCGAGTTGATTTGGGGTTCATGGAGCTACTTTGCGATGCTGGTGTGACCTCAGGGTCCCTCTATACTTGTGACAGTGTTCTTGCGGATTGTCTCTAGATCCATCAAGCAAGTCGAGGCTCCTTAAATGTTTCATGGGGATCACGGAATTGCTCTGCATGCAGTGTAGGGGAATCGGGCCTCATCTCGCTTTGAGGGGGAAGTCTCATGGTGTTTGTCGAGTTGCGGCGGGGACCTGGGATATATTCTCGAGTTACAGAGGGGATGGCCTTCAACACTCGTGTTTTGTTCAGTGACGTCAGGACTCCTGTCTAGTAAGGAGGGACAGCTCAGCAGTCTCTTAGAGGCTTGGCAGGGCAAAAGGGACGCTTCTCGAAGTAAGGCGGGAGACCCAGGGACCCTTTCTAGTAGCCACAGGGATATTGGGATTCCTATCAATGGTCAAGTGGAGTCGGGCAATGACACCTTTGGAAGCAGTGAACTCTGCGTGACTCTCGAGGTGTTAAGGGCATGTGAGGCATTCCGTCGAAAGGACTCGGGGACCTAGGGCTTTCGCTAGGGACTCCACAGGGGATTCAGACATCTCTTCACCTTGTGAGATAAAAGATGAGCCTGTATTCAAGCCACTGCTAGGAAACCCGACCTCCTTTCGAGTCAGGGCTTCTCAGTGGATATAGCATTTGAGGCCGCACACTCAGGGTCCCTCCTTCATACCTATTGCTGAGAGAAGCCTCCTCTTGAGGGGCTTGTGGAAAGTTGGCAGACGTCTTGCGTCTAAGCCAGGGAGTCAGCTCTCATCTCGATTCAATTTGGGGTACACGGACCATTAATCCAGTTGCTCTGCTGAACTTGTATTCCTCTAGATTTGGCATGTTGTTTTCGGGGAATCTCTGGAGTCGTCTAAAGGAAGTCAAGCCACTGATCGTGTTTGGTGGGGAAGGTGGGATGGCTCTGCAGTCAATGCAGGGGAATCAGGCCTCATCTCGAGTTAATTTGGGGTACATGGAGCTCCTTTGCCATGCTTGTGTGACCTCAGGGTCCCTCTATACTTGTGACAGTGTTTTTGCGGATTGTCTCGAGATCCATCAAGCAAGTCGAGGCTCCTGACATGTTTCAGGGGGCTCACGGAATTGCTCTGCATGCAGAGCAGGGAAATTGGGCCTCATCTCACTTTGAGGGGGAAGTCTCATGGTTTTTCTCGAGTTGCGGCGGGGACCTGGGTTATATTCTCGAGTTACGGCGGGGATGGCCCTTCAACACTCCAGTTTGTTCAGTGAGGTCAGGATTCCTGTCTAGTTACGAGGGACACATCAGCAGTCTCTTCGAGGCTTGGCAGGGCAAAAGGGACGCTTCTCGAGTTAAGACAGGATGATCCAGGGTCCCTTTCCAGTAGCCACAGTGATATTGGGATTCCTATCAATGGTCAAGAGGAGTCAGGCACCGTTTCCTTTTGAAGAAGTGAACTCTGCGTGCCCTTCGAGGCGTCAGAGGCATGTGAGGCATTTCGTCCAAAGGAGTTGGGGATCTAGGGCTGTCTCTAGGGACTCCACAGGGGCTTCAGACATCCCTTCACTTTATCAGATGACAGACTAGACTGTATTCAAGCCACTGCAACGAAACCCGGCCTCCTTTCGAGTCAGCGATTCTCGGTGGATATGCCACTTGAGGCCGCAAACTCAGGACCCTCACTCATACCAATAGATGAGGGAAGCCTCCTCTTGAGGGGCTTGTGGAAAGGTAGAATAAGTCTGGAGTCTAAGCCAGGGAATCAGCTCTCATCTCGAGGCAATTGGGTGTACACACAGCATTCCTCAAGTTCCTCTGCTGAACTTGGTATTCCTCTAGACTTGGCACGTTGTTCTCGGGGAACGTCTGGAGTCGAATAAAGGAAGTCAGGCCACTGGTCGTGTTTGATGGGTAACGGGGGATGGCTCTGGAGTCAATGCAGGGGAATCGGGCCTCATCTCGAGTTGATTTGGTGTACATGGAGCTCCTTCGCGATACTGGTGTGACCTCAGGGTCCCTAGGTACTTGTGACAGTGTTCTTGCGGATTGTCTCGAGATCCATCAAGCAAGTCGATGCTCCTTACATGTTTCATGGGGATCACGGAATTGCTCTGCATGCAGTGGAGGGGAATCGGGCCTCATCTGGCTTTGAGGCGGAAGTCTCATGGTTTTTCTCGTGTTGCAGCTGAGACCGAGGGTATATTCTCGAGTAAGTGCGGGGATGGCCCTTCAACACTCGTGTTTGTTCAGTGACGTCAGAACTCCTGTCTAGTTATGAGGGACACGTCAGCAGTCTCTTCGAGGATTGGCAGGGCAAAAGGGACGTTTCTCGAGGAAAGGCGGGAGGCTCAGGGTCCCTTTCCAGTAGCCACAGGGATATTGGGATTCCTATCAATATTCAAGAGGAGTCAGGCACCGTCACCTTTTGAATCAGTGAACTCTGCGTGACTCTCGAGATGTCAAGGGCATGTGAGGCATTACGTCGAAAGGACTCGCGGAAGTAAGGCTTTCTCTAGGGACTCCACAGGGGCTTCAGACATCCGTTTACCTTGTGAGGTGAAAGATGAGACTGTATTCAAGCCATTGCAAGGAAACCCGGCCTCCATTCGAGTCAGGGCTTCTCGGTGGTTATACCACTTGAGGCCGCAAACTCAGGGACCCTCCCTCATACCTATTGCTGAGAGAAGCCTCCTCTTGAGGGGCTTGTGGAAAGTTGGCATACATCTCTAGTCTAAGTCAGGGAATCAGCTCTCATCTCGAGGCAATTGGGGGTACACAGAGCATTCCTAGAGTTGCTCTGCTGAACTTAATATTCCTCGAGACTTAGCACGTTGTTCTCGCAGAACCTCTGGAGTCGACTAAAGGAAGTCAAACCACTGGTCATGTTTGATGGGGAACAGGGGCTGGCTCTGCATTCAATGCAGGGGAATCGGGCCTCATCTCGAGTTGATTAGGGGTACATGGAGCTCCTTCGCGATGCTGGTGTGACCTCATGATCCCTCTGTACTTGTGACAGGGTTCTTGCGGATTGTCTCGACATCCATAAAGCAAGTCGAGGCTCCTTACTTGCTTTATGGGGATCACGGAATTGCTCTGCATGCAGTGAAGGCGAATCGGGCCTCATCTCGCTTTGAGGGGGAAGTCTTATGGTGTTTCTCGAGTTGCAGCGTTTACCTGATGTATATTCTCGAGTTATGGCGGGGATGGCCCTTCAACCCTCGTGTTTGTTCAGCAAC
The DNA here is from genome assembly GCA_020976825.1 of Odocoileus hemionus. Lineage (NCBI taxonomy): Eukaryota > Metazoa > Chordata > Mammalia > Artiodactyla > Cervidae > Odocoileus > Odocoileus hemionus. Next base: position 167,753 of record JAJLRB010001629.1, on the reverse strand, counting down.
GTCAGGACTCCTGTCTAGTTACGAGGGACACCTCAGCAGTATCTTGCAGGCTTGGCAGATCAAAAGGGACGCTTCTCGGGGTGAGTCGGGAGACCCAGGGTCCCTTTCCAGTAGCCACAGGGATATTGGGATTCCTGTCAATGGTGAAGAGAACTCAGGCACCCTCAAGTTTTGAAGCAATGAACTCTGCGTGCCTCTCGACGTTTCAGGGCATGTGAAGCATTCCGTTGAAAGGAGTCGGGGTCCTAGGGTTTTCTCTAAGGAATCCACAGGGGCTTGAAACATCCCTTCACCTTGTGAGATGAAAGATGAGCCTGTATTCAAGCCACTGCAAGGAAACCAGGCCTCCTTACGAGTCTGGGCTTCCAGGAGTATATGCCACTTGAGGCCGCAAACTCAGGTACCCGCCCTCATACTTATTGCTGAAAGACGCCTCCTCTTGAGGGGCTTGTGGAAAGTTGGCATACGTCTTGAGTCTAAACCAGCGAATCAGCTCTCATCTTGAGGCCTTTGTGGGTACACGGAGCATTCCTCGAGTTGCTCTCCTGAACTTGGTATTCTTCTAGACTTGGCACGTTGTTCTCGGGGAACCTCTGTTGTAGCCTAAAGGAAGTCAAGCCACTAGTCATGTTTGATGGGCAACGGGGCATAGCTCTGATGTCAATTCAGGGGAATCGGGCCTCATCTCGAGTTGATTTAGGGTGCATGGAGCTTCTTCACGATGCTGTTTTAACGTGAGGGACCTCTATACTTGTGACAGTTTGCTTGCGGATTGTCTCCAGATCCATCAAGCAAGTCGAGGCTCCTTACAGTTATCATGGGGATCACGAATTGCTCTGCATGCAGTGCAGGGGAATCGGGCCTCATCTCGCTCTGAGGGGGAAGTCTCATGGTGTTTCTCGATTTGTGAAGGAACTGGGGTATATTCTCAAGTTACGGCGGGGATGGCCCTTCAAAACTCGTGTTTGTACAGCGAAGTCAGGACTCCTGTCTAGTTACGAGGGACACCTCAGCAGTCTCTTCGAGGCTTGGCGGGGCAAAAGGGACGATTCACGAGGTGAGGTGGGAGACCCAGGGTCCCTTTGCAGTAGCCACAGGGACATTGGGATACCTGTCAATGGTCAAGAGGAGTCAGGCACCATTATATTTTGAAGCAGTGAACACTGCGTGCCTCTGGAGGTGTCAAGCGCTTGTGTGGCATTCCGTCGAAAGGAGTCGGGGACCTAGGGCTTTCTCTGGGGACTCCACAGGGGCTTCAGTCATCCCTTCACCTTGTGAGATGAAAGATGAGCCTGTATTCAAGCCACTGAAAGAAACACGGCCTCCTCTCAAGTCAGGGTTTCTCGGTGGATATGCCTTTTGAGGCCACAAACTCAGGGTCCCTCCCTCATACCCATTGCTGAGAGAAGCCTCCTCTTGAGGGGCTTGTGGAAAGGTGGCCTACGTCTTGAGTCTAAGCCAGGGAATCAGCTCTCATCTCGATTCAATATGGGGTACACGGAGCATTCCTCGAGTTGCTCTGCTGAACTTGGTATTCCACTAGACTTGGCACGTTGTTCTCGGGGAAACTCTGGAGTTGCCTAAAGGAAGTCAAGCCACTGGTCGTCTTTGATGGGGATCGGGGGATGGCTCTGGAGTCAATACAGGGGAATCGGGCCTCATCTCGAGTTGATTTGGGGTACATGGAGCTATTTCGCGATGCTGGTGTGACCTCAGGGTCCCTCTATACTTGTGACAGTGTTTTTGCGGATTATCTTGACATCCATCAAGCAAGTCTAGGCTCCTTTCTTGATTCATGGGGCTCACGGAATTGCTCTGCATGCAGTGCAGGGGAATCGGGCCTCATCTCGCTTTGAGGGGGAAGACTCATGGTGTTTCTCGAGTTGCAGCGGGGACCTGGGTTATATTCTCGAGTTATGGCGTGGATGGCCCTTCAACACAGGTGTTTGTTCAGCGACGTCATGACTCCTGTCTAGTTATGAGGGACAACTCAGGAATCTGTTCGAGGCTTGGCAGGGCAAATGGGACGCTTTTCGAGGTGAGTCGTGAGACCCAGGGTCCCTTTCCAGTAGCCCCAGATATATTGGGATTCCTGTCAATGGACAGGAGGAGTCAGGCATACTTATTTTTGAAGCAGTGAACTCTGCTTTCCTTTCGAGGTGTCAATGGCATGTGAGGCATTCTGTTAAAAGGACTCGGGGACCTAGGGCTTTCTCTAGGGACTCCACAGGGGCTTCAGACATCCCTTCACCTTGTGAGATGAAAGATGAGCCTGTATTCAAGCAACTGTAACGAAACCCGGCCTCCTTTCAAGTCAGGGCTTCTCGGTGGATATGCCACTTGAGTCAGCAAATTCAGGCTCCCTCCCTTATACCTGTTGCTGAAAGAAGCCTCCTCTTGAAGGGCCTGTTGAAAGTTGACATACGTCTTGAGTCTAAGCGAGGGAATCAGCTCTCATCTCCAAGCAATTTGGGGTACAAGTAGCATTCCTAGAGTTGCTCTGCTGAACTTGGTATTCCTCTAGACTTGGCACGTTGCTCTCGGGGAAACTCTGGAGTTGCCTATAGGAAGTCAAGCCACTGGTCGTGTTTGATGGGGAACGGGGGATGGCTCTGCAGTCAATGCAGGGGAATCCAGCCTCATCTAGAGTTGATTTGGGGTACATGGAGCACCTTCGCGATGCTGGTTTGACCTCAGGGTACCTCTATACTTGTAACAGTGTTCTTGCGGATTGTCGCGAGATCCATCAAGCAAGTCGAGGCTCCTTGCATGTTTCATGGGGATCACGGAATTGCTCTGCATGCAGTGTAGTGTAATCGGGCCTCATCTCGCTTTGACGGGAAAAGTCTCAAGTTGTTTCTCGAGTTGCGGTGGGGACCTGGGGTATATTCTCGAGTTACGGCGGGGATGGCCTTTCAAAACTCGTGTTTGTTAAGTGACGTCAGGACTCCTGTCGAGTTACGAGGGACACCTCAGGAGTCACTTCGAGGCTTGGCAGGGGAAAAGGGAGGCTTCCCGAGGTGAGGAGGGAGAGCAATTTTCCCTTTCCATCAGCCATAGGGATATTCGGATTCCTGTCAATGATCAAGAGGAGTCAGGCACCGTCACCTTTTGAAGCAGTGAACTCTGCGTGCCTCTCGAGGTGTCAAGGGCATGTGAGGCATTCAGTCCAAAGGTCTCGTGGACCTTGGTCTTTCTCTAGGGACTGCACAAGGGCTTCAGACATCCCTTCACCTTGTGAGATGAAAGATGAGCCTGTACTGAAGCCACTGCAATGAAACCCGGACTCCTTTCGAGTCAGGGCTTGTGGGTGTATATGCCACTTGAGGCCGCAAACTCAGGGTCCATCCCTCATACCTATTGCTGCGAGAATCCTCCTCTTGAGGGGCTTGTGGAAAGTTGGCATACGTCTTGAATCTAAGCCAGGGAATCTGCTCTCATCTCGAGGCAATTTGAGGTACACGGAGCATTCCTCGAGTTGCTCTGCTGAAATTGGTATTCCTCTAGACTTGGCACGTTGTTCTCGTGGAAATTCTGCAGTTGCCTAAAGGAGTCAAGCCACTGGTCGTGTTTGATGGGTAATGGGGGATGGCTCTAGTGTCAATTCAGGGGTATCACGCCTCATCTCAAGTTGATTTGGGGTACATGGAGCTCCTTCACGATGCTGGTGTGGCCTCAGGGCCCCTCTATACTTGTGACAGTGTTCTTGCGGATTGTCTAGAGATCCATCAAGCAAGTCGAGGCTCCTTACAGGTTTCAGGGGGATCACGGAACTGCTCTGCATGCAGTGCAGGGGAATCGGGCCTCATCCTGTTTTGAGGGGGAAGTCTCATGGTTTTTCTCGAGTTGCGGCGGGGACCTGGGGTACATTCTCGAGTTACGGCGGGCATGGCCCTTCAACACTCGTGTTTGTTCAGCGACGTCAGGACTCCTGTCTAGTTACGAGGGACACCTCAAGAGTCTCTTTTAGGCTTGGCAGGGCAAAAGGGACGCTTCTCCAGGTGAGGCGCGGAACCCAGGTTCCCTTTCCAGTGTCCACAGGGATATTGGGATTCCTGTCAATGTTATAGAGTAGTCACGAACCGTCACCTTTTGAAGCAGTGAACTCTGCGTGCCTCTCGAGGTGTGAAAGGCATGTAGGCATTCCATCAAAAGGAGGCGGGGACCTAGGTCTTTCCCTAGGGACTCCACAGGTGTTTCAGACATCCGTTCACCTTGTGCGATGAAAGGTGAGCCTGTATTCAAGCCACTGCAAGGAAACCCGACCTCCTTTCGAATCAGGGCTTCTCGGTGTATATGTCACTTGAGGCAGCACACTCAGGGTCCCTCCCTCATCTCTATTGCTGAGAGAAGCCTCCCCTTGAGGGGCTTGTGGAAAGTTTGCATACGTCTTGAGTCTAATCCAGGGAATCAGCTCTCATCTCGAGGCAATTTGGGGTACACGGAGCATTCCTCGAGTTGCTCTGCTGAACTTGGTATTCCTCTAGACTTGGCACGTTGTTCTCGGGGAACCCCTGGAGTTGCCTAAAGAAGTCAAGCCACTGGTCGTGTTTGATGGGGAACGGGGCATGGATCTGGATTCAATGCGGGGGAATCGGGGCTCATCTCGAGTTGATTTGGGGTGCATGGAGCTCCTTCGCGATGCTGGTGTGACCTCAGTGTCCCTCTATACCTGTGACAGTGTTTTTGCGGAATGTCTCGAGATCCATCAAGCAAGTCTGAGGCTCCTGACATGTTTCATGGGGATCACGGAATTGCTCTGCATGTAGTCTAGTGGTATCGGGCCGCATCTTGCTTTGAGGGGGAAGTCTCATGGTTTTTCTCGAGTTGCGGGGGGATCCTGGGGTATATTCTCGAGTTACGGCGGGGATGGACCTTCAAAACTAGTGTTGGTTCTGCGAAGTCAGGACTCCTGTCTAGTTATAAGGTACACCTCAGGAATCTCTTGGAGGCTTGACAGCGCAAAAGGGACGCTTCTAGAGGTGAGGCGTGAGCCGCATTGTCCCTTTCCAGTAGTCACAGTGATATTGGGATTCCTGTCAATGTTCAAGAGGTGTCAGGCACCGTCAACTTTTGAAGCAGTGAACTCTGCGTGCCTCTCGAGGTGTCAAAGTCATGTGAGGCATTCCGGCGAAAGGATTCGGGGACCTAGGGCTTTCTCTAGGGACTCCACAGGGGATTCAGAGATCCCTTCACCTAGTGAGATGAAAGATGAGCCTGTATTCAAGCCACTGCAAGGAAACCCGACCTCCTTTCGAGTCCGGGCTTCTCGGTGTATATGCCCATTGAGGCAGCACACTCAGGGTCCCTCCCTCATCGCTATTGCTGAGAGAAGCCTCCTCTTAGGGGGCTTGTGAATAGTTGGCATACGTCTTGAGTCTAAGACAGGGCATCAGCTCTCATCTCGAGGCAATTTTGGGTACACGGAGCATTCCTCGAGTTGCTCTGCTGAACTTGGTATTCCTCTAGACTTGGCACGTTGTCCTCGGGGAACCTCTGGAGTTGCCTAAAGGGAGTCAAGCCACAGGTCGTGTTTGATGGGGAACGGGGGATGGCTCTGGATTCAATGCAGGGGAATCGGGCCTCATCTCGAGTTGATTTAGGGTACAAGCTGCTCCTTCACGATGCTGGTGTGACATCACAGTCCCTCTCTACTTGTGACAGTGTTCTTGGGGATTGTCTCGAGATCCATTAAGCAAGTCGAGGCTCCTTACATGTTTCAGGGGGCTCACAAAATTCCTCTGCATGCAGTGCAGGGGAATCGAGTCTCATCTCGCTTTGAGGGGCAAGTCTCATGATGTTTTCGAGTTGCGGCGGGGACCTTGGGTACATTCTCGAGTTATGGCGGGGATGGCCCTTCAACACTTGTGTTTGTTAAGCGACGTTCTGACTCCTGTCTAGTTACGAGGGACACCTCATGAGTCTCTTCGAGGCTTGGTAGGGCAAAAGGGACGCTTCTCGAGATGAGGCGGGAGACCCAGTGTCCCTTTCCATTAGACACAGGGATATTGGGATTCCTGTCAATGTTCAAGAAGAGTCAGGCACCGTCACAATTTGAAGCAGAGAACTCTGCGTGCATCTCGAGATGTCAAAGGCATGTCAGGTATTCGAGGTAAAGTAGTAGAGGACCTAGGACCTTCTCTAGGGACTCCACAGTGGCTTCAAACATCCCTTCACCTTGTGAGATGAAAGATGATCCTGTATTCAAGCCACTGAAAGGAAACCCGACCTTCTTTTGAGTCAGGGCTTCTCGGTGGATATGTAACTTGAGGCCAGAATCTCAGGATCCCTCCCTCATACCTATTGCTGAGAGAACCCTCCTCTTGAGGGGCTTGTGGAAAGTTGGCATATGTCTTGAGTCTAATCCTGGGAATCAGCTCTCATCTCGAGGCAATTGGGGTTACACGGATCATTCCTCGAGTTGCTCTGCTGAACTTGGTATTCCTCTAGACTTGGCACGTTGTTCTCGGGGAACCTCTGGAGTTGCCTAAAGGAAGTCAAGCCACTGGTCGTGTTTGATGGTTAACGGGGGATTTCTCTTGAGTCAATTCAGGGGAATCGGGCCTCATCTCGAGTTGATTTGGGATACATTGAGCTGCTTCGCAATGCCTGTGTGACCTCAGGGTCCCTCTCTACTTGTGACAGTGTACTTGCGGACTGTCTCAAGATCCATCGAGCAAGCCGAGGCTCCTTACAAGTTTCAGGGGGCTCACGGAGTTGCTCTGCATGCAGTTAAGAGGAATCTGGCCTCATCTCGCTTTGAGGGGGAAGTCTCATGGTTATTCTCGATTTGCGGTGGGGACCTGGGGTATATTCTCGAGTTACGACGGGGATGGCCCTTCAACACTCGTGTTGGTTCAACGACGTCAGGACTCCTGTCTAGTTATGAGGGACACCTCAGGAATCTCTCTGAGGCTTGGCAGGGCAAAAGGGACGCTTCTCGAGGTGAGGCGGGAGACCCAGGGTCCCTTTCCAGTAGCCACAGGGATATTGGGATTCCTGTCAATGTTCAAGAGGAGTCAGGCAACATTCCGTTTTTGAGTAGTGAACTCTGCGTGCCTCTCCAGTAGTCCAAAGCATGTGAGGCATTCCGTCGAAAGGAGTCGGGGACCTAGGGCTTTCTCTAGGGACTACACAGGGGATACAGACATCCCTTCACCTTGTGAGATGAAAGATGAGCCTGTATTAAAGCCACTGCAAGGAAACGCGACCTCCTTTCGAGTCAGGTCTTCCGGGTGTATATGCCACTTGAGGCAGCAATCTCAGGGTCCCTCCCTCATACCTATTGCTGAGAGAAGCCTCCTCTTGAGGGGCTTGTGGAAAGTTGGCATACGTCTTGAGTCTAAGCCAGTGAATCAGCTCTCATCTAAAGGCAATTTGGGGTACACGGAGCATTCCTCGAGTTGCTCTGCTGAACTTGGTATTCCTCTAGACTTGGCACGTTGTTCTCAGGGAACCTCTGGAGTTCCCTAAAGGGAGTCAAGCCACTGGTCGTGTTTGATGGGGAACGGGGGATGGCTCTGAAGTCAATGCACGGGAAGCGGGCCTCATCTCGAGTTGATTTGGGGCCCATGGAGCTCCTTCGTGATGCTGGTGTGAACTCAGGGTCCCTCTCTACTTGTGACAGTGTTCTTGCGGACTGTCTCGAGATCCATCAACAAGTCGAGGCTCCTGACATGTTTCAGGGGGATCACGGAATTGCTCTGCATGCAGTGCAGGGTAATCGGGCCTCATCTCGCTTGGAAGGGGAAGTCTCAAGGTTTTTCTCGAGTTGCGGCGGGGACCTGGGTTATATTCTCGACTTACGGCGGGGATGGCCCTTCAACACTCGTGTTTGTTCAACGAAGTCAGGACTCCTGTCGAGTTACGAGGGACACCTCAGAAATCTCTTCGAGGCTTGGAAGGGCAAAAGGAACGATTCTCGAGGTGAGTCGGGAGACCCAGGTGCCCTTTCCAGTAGCCACAGGGATACTGGGATTCCTGTCAATGTTCAAGAGGAGTCAGGCTCCGTCACCTAATGAAGCATTGAGCTCTGCGTGCTTCTCGAAGTGTCAGAGGCATGTGAGGCATTCCGTCGAAAGAAGTCGGGGACCTAGGGCTTTCTCTAGGGACTCCACATGGGGTGCAGACATCCCTTCACCTTGTGAGATGAAAGACTAGACTGTATTCAAGCCACTGCAAGGAAATATGGCCTCCTTTCGAGTCAGGGCTTCTCGGTGTATATGCCACTTGAGGCAGCAAACTCAGGGTCCCTCCCTCATCACTATTGCTGAGAGAAGCCTCATCTTGAGGGGTTTGTGGAAAGTTGGCATACGTCTTGAGTCTAAGCCAGGGAATCAGCTCTCATCTCGAGGCATTTGGTGTACACGGAGCAGTCCTCGAGTTGCTCTGCTGAACTTTGTATTCCTCTAGACTTGGCCCGTTGTTATAGGGGAACCTCTGGAGTTGCCTAAAGGGAGTCAAGCCACTGGTCGTGTTTGATGGGAAACGGGGGATGTCTCTGGAGTCAATGCAGGGGAATCGGGCCTCATTTCGAGTTGATTGGGGCCCATGGAGCTCCTTCGCGATGCTGGTGTGACCTCAGGGTCCCTCTCTACTTGTGACAGTGTTTTGCGGACTGTCTCGACATCCATCAAGCAAGTCGAGGCTCCTGACATGTTTCATGGGGCTCACGGAATTGCTCTGCATGCAGTGCAGGGGAATCGGGCCTCATTTCGCTTGGAGGGGGAAGTCTCATGGTTTTTCTCGAGTTGCGGCGGGGACCTGGGGTACATTCTCGACTTAGGGCGGGGATGGCCCTTCAACCCTCGTGTTTGTTCAACGAAGTCAGGACTCCTGTCGAGTTACGAGGGACACCTCAGGAGTCTCTTCGAGGCTTGGCAGGGCAAAAGGGACGGTTCTCGAGGTGAGTCGGGAGACCCAGGGGCCCTTTCCAGTAGCCACAGGGATACTGGGATTCCTGTCAATGTTCAAGAGGAGTCAGGCTCGTCAAATTTTGAAGCAGTGAGCTCTGCGTGCCTCTCGAGGTGTCAGAGGCATGTGAGGCATTCCGTCGAAAGGGATTCGGGGACCTAGGGCTTTCTCTAGGGACTCCACAGGTGGTGCAGACATCCCTTCACCTTGTGAGATGAAAGACTAGACTGTATTCAAGCCACTGCAAGGAAACCGGCCTCCTTTCGAGTCAGGGCTTCTCGGTGTATATGCCCATTAAGGCAGCAATCTCAGGGTCCCTCCCTCATACCTATTGCTGAGAGAAGCCTCCACTTGAGGGTTTTTGTGGAAAGTGGCATACGTCTTGAGTCTAAAGCCAGGGAATCAGCTCTCATCTCGAGGCAATTTGGGGTACACGGAGCAGTCCTCGAGTTGCTCTGCTGAACTTGGTATTCCTCTAGACTTGGGACGTTGTTCTCGGTGAACATCTGGAGTTGCCTAAAGGGAGTCAAGCCTCAGGTCGTGTTTGATGGGGAACGGGGGATGGCTCTGGAGTCAATGCAGGGGAAGCGGGCCTCATCTCGTGTTGATTTGGGGCCCATGGAGCTACTTCGCGATGATGGTGTGACCTCAGGGTCCCTCTCTACTTGTGACAGTGTTCTTGCGGATTGTCTCGACATCCATCAAGCAAGTCGAGGCCTCTGACATGTTTCATGGGGATCACGGATTTGCTCTGCATGCAGTGCAGGGGAATCGGGCATCATCTCGCTTGGAGGGGGAAGTCTCATGGTTTTTCTCGAGTTGCGGCGGGGACCTGGGCTATATTCTCGACTTACGGCGGGGATGGCCCTTCAACACTCGTGCTTGTTCAGCGAAGTCAGGACTTCTGTCGAGTTACGAGGGACACCTCAGGAGTATTTTCGAGGCTTGGCAGGGAAAAAGGGACGCTTCTCGAGGTGAGGCCGGAGACCCAGGGGCACTTTCCAGTAGCCACAGGGATACTGGGATTCCTGTCAATGTTCAAGAGGAGTCAGGCATCGTCAAATTTTGAAGCAGTGAGCTCTGCGTCCCTCTCGAGGTGTCAGAGGCATGTGAGGCATTCCGTCGAAAGGAGTCTGGGACCTAGGGCTTTCTCTAGGGACTCCACAGGTGGTGCAGACATCCCTTCACCTTGTGAGATGAAAGACTAGCCTGTATTCAAGCCACTGCAAGGAAACCCGGCTCCTTTCGAGTCAGGGCTTCTCGGTGTATATGCCATTGAGGCAGCAATCTCAGGGTCCCTCCCTCCTACCTTTCCTGAGAGAAGCCTCCTCTTGAGGGGCTTGTGGAAAGTTGGCCTACGTCTTGAGTCTAAGCAGGGAATCAGCTCTCATCTCGAGGCAATTTGGGGTACACGGAGCATTCCTCGAGTTGCTCTGCTAAACTTGGTATTCCTCTAGACTTGGCCCGTTTTTCTCGGGGAACCTCTGGAGTTGCCTAATGGAGTCAAGCCTCAGGTCGTGTTTGATGGGGAAACGGGGTATGGCTCTGGAGTCAATGCAGGGGAAGCGGGCCTCATCTCGAGTTGATTTGGGGCCCATGGAGCTCCTTCGCGATGCTGGTGTGACCTCAGGGTCGTCCTCTACTTGTGACAGTGTTTTTGCGGACTGTCTCATCATCCATCAAGCAAGTCGAGGCTCCTGACATGTTTCTTGGGGATCACGGAATTGCTCTGCATGCAGTGCATGAGAATCGTGCCTCATCTCGGTTGGAGGGGGAAGTCTCATGGTTTTTCTCGAGTTGCGGCGGGGACCTGGGGTACATTTCGAAAACTCGGCGGGGATGGCCCTTCAACCCTCGGCGTTCAACGAAGTCAGGACTCCTGTCGAGTTAAGATGGACACCTCAGGAGTCTCTTCGAGGCTTGGCACGGCCAAAGGGACGCTTCTCGAGGTGAGTCGGGAGACCCAGGGGCCCTTTCCAGTAGTCACAGGGATACTGGGATTCCTGTCCATGTTCAAGAGGAGTCAGGCATTGTCTCCATTTGAAGCAGTTAGCTCTGCGTGCCTCTCGAGGTGTCAGAGGCATGTGAGGCATTCCCTCGAAAGGAGTCGGGGACCTAGGGCTTTCTCCAGGGGATGCAGACATCCCTTCACCTTGTGAGATGAAAGATGAGACTGTATTCAAGCCACTGCAAGGAAACCCGGCATCCTTTCGAGTCAGGGCTTCTCGGTGTATATGCCACTTGAAGCAGCAATCTCAGGGTCCCTCCATCCTACCTATTGCTGAGAGAAGCCTTCTCTTGAGGGGCTTGTGGAAAATTGGCCTACGTCTTGAGTCTAAGCCAGGGAATCAGCTCTCATCGCGTGGCAATTTTGGGTACACGGAGCATTCCTCGAGTTGCTCTGCTGAACTTGGTATTCCTCTAGACTTCGCACGTTGTTCTCGGGGAACCTCTGGAGTTGCCGAAAGGAAGTCAAGCCACGGGTCGTGTTTGATGGGGAACGGGGGATGGCTCTGGAGTCAATGCAGGGGACACGGGCCTCATCTCGAGTTGATTTGGGATACATGGAGCTGCTTCGCGATGCTGGTGAGACCTCAGGGTCCCTCTCTACTTGTGACAGTGTTTTTGCGGATTGTCTCGAGATCCATCAAGCAAGTCGAGGCTCCTGACATGTTTCATGGTTATCACAGAATTGCTCTGCATGCAGTGCAGGGCTCATCTCGCTTGGAGGCGGAAGTCTCATGGTTTTTCTCGAGTTGCGGCGGGGAACTGGGTTACATTCTCGACTTAAGGCGGGGATGGCCCTTCAACCCTCGTTTTTTCAAGCAAGTCAGGACTCCTGTTGAGTTACGAGGGACACCTCAGGAATCTCTTCGAGGCTTGGCAGGGCAAAAGGGACGCTTCTCGAGGTGAGTCGGGAGACCCAGGGGACCTTTCCAGTAGTCACAGCGATACTGAGATTCCTGTCAATGTTCAAGAGGAGTCAGGCTCCGTCAAATTTTGAAGCAGTGAGCTCTGCGTGCCTCTCGAGGTGTCAGAGGCATGTGAGGCATTCCATCGAAACGAGTCGGGGACCTAGGGCTTTCTCTAGGGACTCCACAGGGTATTCAGACATCCCTTCACCTTGTGAGATGAAAGATGAGACTGTATTCAAGCCACTGCAGGGAAACCGGGCATACTTTCGAGTCAGGGCTTCTCGGTGTATATGCCACTTGAGGCAGCAACTTCAGGGTCCCTCCCTCAAACCTATTGCTGAGAGAAGCCTCCTCTTGAGGGACTTGTGGAAAGTTGGCATAGGTCTTGAGTCTAAGCCAGGGAATCAGCTCTCATCTCGAGGAAATTTGGGGTACACGGAGCATTCCTCGAGTGACTCTGCTGAACTTGGTATTCCTCTAGACTTGGCACGTTGTTCTCGGGAAACTTCTGGAGTTGCCTAAAGGGAGTCAAGCCTCAGGTCGTGTTTGATGGGGAACGGGGATGGCTCTGGAGTCAATGCAGGGGAATCGGGCCTCATCTCGAGTTGATTTGGGGTACATGAAGCTCCTTCGCAATGCTGGTGTGACCTTAGGGTCCCTCTCTACTTGTGACAGTGTTTTTGTGGACTGTCTCGACATCCATCAAGCAAGTCGAGGCTCCTGACATAATTCATGGGGATCACGGAATTGCTCTGCATGCAGTGCAGGGGAATCGGGCCTCATCTCGCTTGGAGGGGGAAGTCTCATGGTTTTTCTCGAGTTGCGGCGGGGACCTGGGGTACATTCTCGACTTACGGCGGGGATGGCCCTTCAACACTCGTGCTTGTTCAGCCAAGTCAGATTCCTGTCGAGTTATGAGGGAAACCTCAGGAGTCTCTTCGAGGCTTGGCAGGGCAAAAGGGACGCTTCTCGAGGTGAGTCGGGAGACCCAGGGGCCCTTTCCAGTAGCCACAGGGATACTGGGATTCCTGTCAATGTTCAAGAGGAGTCAGGCTCCGTCAAATTTTGAAGCAGTGAGCTCTGCGTGCCTCTCGAGGTGTCAGAGGCATTTTAGGCATTCCGTCGAAAGGAGTCGGGCCCTAGGGCTTTCTCTAGGGACTCCACAGGGGTGCAGACATCCCTTCACTTGTGAGATGAAAGACTAGACTGTATTCAAGCCACTGCAAGGAAACCCGGCCTCCTTTCGAGTCAGGGCTTCTCGGTGTATATGCCATTGAGGCAGCAATCTCAGGGTCCCTCCCTCATACCTATTGCTGAGAGAAGCCTCCTCTTGAGGGGCTTGTGGAAAGTTGGCCTACGTCTTTAGTCTAAGCCAGGGAATCAGCTCTCATCTCGAGGCAATTTGGGGTACACGGAGCAGTCCTCGAGTTGCTCTGCTGAACTTGGTATTTCTCTAGACTTGGCCCGTTGTTCTCGGGAACCTCTGGAGTTGCCTAAAGGGAGTCAAGCCTCACTGGTCGTGTTTGATGGGGAACGGGGGATGGCTATGGAGTCAATGCAGGGGAAGCGGGCCTCATCTCGAGTTGATTTGGGGCCCATGAGCTCTTTCGCGATGCTGGTGTGACCTCAGGTCCCTCTCTACTTGTGACAGTGTTTTTGCGGATTGTCTCGAGATCCATCAAGCAAGTCGAGGCTCCTGACATGTTTCAGGGGGATCACGGAATTGCTCTGCATGCAGTGCAGGGGAATCGGGCCTCATCTCGCTTGGAGGGGGAAGTCTCATGGTTTTTCTCGAGTTGCGGCGGGGACCTGGGGTACATTCTCGACTTACGGCGGGGATGGCCCTTCAACACTCGTGCTAGTTCAACGAAGTCAGGACTCCTGTCGAGTTACGAGGGACACCTCAGGAGTCTCTTCGAGGCTTGGCAGGGCAAAAGGGACGCTTCTCGAGGTGAGTCGGGAGACCCAGGGGCACTTTCCAGTAGCCACAGGGATCCTGGGATTCCTGTCAAAGTTCAAGAGGAGTCAGGCTCGTCAAATTTTGAAGCAGTGAGCTCTGCGTGCCTCTCGAGTTGTCAGAGGCATGTGAGGCATTCGTTGAAAGGAGTCGGGACCTAGGGCTTTCTCTAGGGACTCCACAGGTGGTGCAGACATCCCTTCACCTTGTGAGATGAAAAGACTAGACTGTATTCAAGCCACTGCAAGGAAACCTGGCCTCCCTTTCGAGTCAGGGCTTCTCGGTGTATATGCACTTGAGGCAGAAAATCTCAGGGTCCCTCCCTCATACCTATTGCTGAGAGAAGCCTCCACTTGAGGGGCTTGTGGAAAGTTGGCCTACGTCTTGAGTCTAAGCCAGGGAATCAGCTCTCATCTCGAGGCAATTTGGGGTACACGGAGAATCCTCGAGTTGCTCTGCTGAAATTGGTATTCCTCTAGACTTGGCCCGTTGTTCTCGGGGAACCTCTGGAGTTGCCTAAAGGGAGTCAAGCCTCAGGTCGTGTTTGATGGGGAATGGGGATGGCTCTGGAGTCAATGCAAGGGAATGGGCCTCATTCGAGTTGATTTGGGGCCCATGGAGCTCCTTCATGATGCTGGTGTGACCTCAGGGTCCCTCTCTACTTGTGACAGTGTGTTTTGCGGACTGTCTCGACATCCATCAAGCAAGTCGAGGCTCCTGAAATGTTTCAGGGGGCTCTACGGAATTGCTCTGCATGCAGTGCAGGGAAATCGGACCTCATCTTGCTTGGAGAGGGAAGTCTCATGGTTTTTCTCGAGTTGCGGCGGGGACCTGGGTACATTCTCGACTTACGGCGGGGATGGCCCTTCAACACTCGTGTTTTTTCAACGAAGTCAGGACTCCTGTCGAGTTACGAGGGACACCTCAGGAGTCTCTTCGAGGCTTGGCAGGGCAAAATGGACGCTTCTCGAGGTGAGTGGGAGACCCAGGGTCCCTTTCCAGTAGCCACAGCGATATTGGGATTCTGTCAATGTTCAAGAGGAGTCAGGCTCCGTCAATTTTGATGCAGTGAGCTCTGCGTGCCTCTCGAGGTGTCAGAGGCATGTGAGGCATTCCGTCGAAAGGAGTCGGGGACCTAGGGCTTTCTCTAGGGACTCCACAGGGGTGCAGACATCCCTTCACCTTGTGAGATGAAAGACTGAGACTGTATTCAAGCCACTGCAAGGAAACCGGCCTCCTTTCGAGTCAGGGCTTCTCGGTGTATATGCCCATTGAGGCAGCAAACTCAGGGTCCCTCCCTCAAACCTATTGCTGAGAGAAGCCTCCTCTTGAGGGGCTTGTGGAAAGTTGGCATACGTCTTGAGTCTAAGCCAGGGAATCAGCTCTCATCTCGAGGCAATTTGGGGTACACGGAGCAGTCCTCGAGTTGCTCTGCTGAACTTGGTATTCCTCTAGACTTGGCCCGTTGTTCTCGGGAAACTTCTGGAGTTGCCTAAAGGAAGTCAAGCCTCAGGTCGTGTTTGATGGGGAACGGGGGATGGCTCTGGAGTCAATGCAGGGAAGCGGGCTCATGTCGAGTTGATTTGCAGCCCATGGAGCTCCTTCGCGATGCTGGTGTGACCTCAGGGTCCCTCTCTACTTGTGACAGTGTTTTTGCGGACTGTCTCGACATCCATCAAGCAAGTCGAGGCTCCTGACATGTTTCAGGGGGCTCACGGAATTGCTCTGCATGCAGTGCAGGGGAATCGGGCCTCATCTCGCTTGGAGGGGGAAGTCTCATGGTTTTTCTCGAGTTGCGGCGGGGACCTGGGTACATTCTCGACTTACGGCGGGGATGGCCCTTCAACACTCGTGCTTGTTCAACGAAGTCAGGACTCCTGTCGAGTTACGAGGGACACCTCAGGAGTCTCTTCGAGGCTTGGCAGGGCAAAAGGGACGCTTCTCGAGGTGAGTCGGGAGACCCAGGGTCCCTTTCCAGTAGCCACAGGGATACTGGGATTCCTGTCAATGTTCAAGAGGAGTCAGGCTCCGTCAAATTTTGAAGCAGTGAGCTCTGCGTGCCTCTCGAGGTGTCAGAGGCATGTGAGGCATTCCGTCGAAAGGAGTCGGGGACCTAGGGCTTTCTCTAGGGACTCCACAGGTGGTGCAGACATCCCTTCACCTTGTGAGATGAAAGACTAGACTGTATTCAAGCCACTGCAAGGAAACCCGGCCTCCTTTCGAGTCAGGGCTTCTCGGTGTATATGCCCATTGAGGCAGCAATCTCAGGGTCCCTCCCTCATACCTATTGCTGAGAGAAGCCTCCTCTTGAGGGGCTTGTGGAAAGTTGGCCTACGTCTTGAGTCTAAGCCAGGGAATCAGCTCTCATCTCGAGGCAATTTGGGGTACACGGAGCATTCCTCGAGTTGCTCTGCTGAACTTGGTATTTCTCTAGACTTGGCCCGTTGTTCTCGGGGAACCTCTGGAGTTGCCTAAAGGGAGTCAAGCCTCAGGTCGTGTTTGATGGGGAACGGGGGATGGCTCTGGAGTCAATGCAGGGGAAGCGGGCCTCATCTCGAGTTGATTTGGGGCCCATGGAGCTCCTTCGCGATGCTGGTGTGACCTCAGTGTCCCTCTCTACTTGTGACAGTGTTTTTGCGGACTGTCTCGACATCCATCAAGCAAGTCGAGGCTCCTGACATGTTTCAGGGGGCTCACGGAATTGCTCTGCATGCAGTGCAGGGGAATCGGGCCTCATCTCGCTTGGAGGGGAAGTCTCATGGTTTTTCTCGAGTTGCGGGGACCTGGGGTACATTCTCGACTTACGGCGGGGATGGCCCTTCAACCTCGTGCTTGTTCAACGAAGTCAGGACTCCTGTCGAGTTACGAGGGACACCTCAGGAGTCTCTTCGAGGCTTGGCAGGGCAAAAGGGACGCTTCTCGAGGTGAGTCGGGGGACCCAGGGTCCCTTTCCAGTAGCCACAGGGATACTGGGATTCCTGTCAATGTTCAAGAGGAGTCAGGCTCCGTCAAATTTTGAAGCAGTGAGCTCTGCGTGCCTCTCGAGGTGTCAGAGGCATGTGAGGCATTCCGTCGAAAGGAGTCGGGGACCTAGGGCTTTCTCCAGGGGACTCACAGGTGGTGCAGACATCCCTTCACCTTGTGAGATGAAAGACTAGACTGTATTCAAGCCACTGCAAGGAAACCCGGCCTCCTTTCGAGTCAGGGCTTCTCGGTGTATATGCCCATTGAGGCAGCAATCTCAGGGTCCTCCCTCATACCTATTGCTGAGAGAAGCCTCCTCTTGAGGGGCTTGTGGAAAGGTGGCCTACGTCTTGAGTCTAAGCCAGGGAATCAGCTCTCATCTCGAGGCAATTTGGGGTACACGGAGCAGTCCTCGAGTTGCTCTGCTGAACTTGGTACTCCTCTAGACTTGGCCCGTTGTTCTCGGGGAACCTCTGGAGTTGCCTAAAGGGAGTCAAGCCTCAGGTCGTGTTTGATGGGGAACGGGGGATGGCTCTGGAGTCAATGCAGGGGAAGCGGGCCTCATCTCGAGTTGATTTGGGGCCCATGGAGCTCCTTCGCGATGCTGGTGTGACCTCAGGGTCCCTCTCTACTTGTGACAGTGTTTTTGCGGACTGTCTCGACATCCATCAAGCAAGTCGAGGCTCCTGACATGTTTCAGGGGGCTCACGGAATTGCTCTGCATGCAGTGCAGGGGAATCGGGCCTCATCTCGCTTGGAGGGGGAAGTCTCATGGTTTTTCTCGAGTTGCGGCGGGGACCTGGGGTACATTCTCGACTTACGGCGGGGATGGCCCTTCAACCCTCGTGTTTGTTCAACGAAGTCAGGACTCCTGTCGAGTTACGAGGGACACCTCAGGAGTCTCTTCGAGGCTTGGCAGGGAAAAAGGGACGCTTCTCGAGGTGAGTCGGAGACCCAGGGTCCCTTTCCAGTAGCCACAGGGATACTGGGATTCCTGTCAATGTTCAAGAGGAGTCAGGCTCCGTCAAATTTTGAAGCAGTGAGCTCTGCGTGCCTCTCGAGGTGTCAGAGGCATGTGAGGCATTCCATCGAAAGGAGTCGGGGACCTAGGGCTTTCTCTAGGGACTCCACAGGTGGTGCAGACATCCCTTCACCTTGTGAGATGAAAGACTAGACTGTATTCAAGCCACTGCAAGGAAACCCGGCCTCCTTTCGAGTCAGGGCTTCTCGGTGTATATGCCCATTGAGGCAGCAATCTCAGGGTCCCTCCCTCATACCTATTGCAGAGAGAAGCCTCCTCTTGAGGGGCTTGTGGAAAGGTGGCCTACGTCTTGAGTCTAAGCCAGGGAATCAGCTCTCATCTCGAGGCAATTTGGGGTACACGGAGCAGTCCTCGAGTTGCTCTGCTGAACTTGGTACTCCTCTAGACTTGGCCCGTTGTTCTAGGGGAACCTCTGGAGTTGCCTAAAGGGAGTCAAGCCTCAGGTCGTGTTTGATGGGGAACGGGGGATGGCTCTGGAGTCAATGCAGGGGAAGCGGGCCTCATCTCGAGTTGATTTGGGGCCCATGGAGCTCCTTCGCGATGCTGGTGTGACCTCAGGGTCCCTCTCTACTTGTGACAGTGTTTTTGCGGACTGTCTCGACATCCATCAAGCAAGTCGAGGCTCCTGACATGTTTCAGGGGGCTCACGGAATTGCTCTGCATGCAGTGCAGGGGAATCGGGCCTCATCTCGCTTGGAGGGGGAAGTCTCATGGTTTTTCTCGAGTTGCGGCGGGGACCTGGGGTACATTCTCGACTTACGGCGGGGATGGCCCTTCAACCCTCGTGTTTGTTCAACGAAGTCAGGACTCCTGTCGAGTTACGAGGGACACCTCAGGAGTCTCTTCGAGGCTTGGCAGGGCAAAAGGGACGCTTCTCGAGGTGAGTCGGGAGACCCAGGGTCCCTTTCCAGTAGCCACAGGGATACTGGGATTCCTGTCAATGTTCAAGAGGAGTCAGGCTCCGTCAAATTTTGAAGCAGTGAGCTCTGCGTGCCTCTCGAGGTGTCAGAGGCATGTGAGGCATTCCGTCGAAAGGAGTCGGGGACCTAGGGCTTTCTCTAGGGACTCCACAGGTGGTGCAGACATCCCTTCACCTTGTGAGATGAAAGACTAGACTGTATTCAAGCCACTGCAAGGAAACCCGGCCTCCTTTCGAGTCAGGGCTTCTCGGTGTATATGCCCATTGAGGCAGCAATCTCAGGGTCCCTCCCTCATACCTATTGCTGAGAGAAGCCTCCTCTTGAGGGGCTTGTGGAAAGGTGGCCTACGTCTTGAGTCTAAGCCAGGGAATCAGCTCTCATCTCGAGGCAATTTGGGGTACACGGAGCAGTCCTCGAGTTGCTCTGCTGAACTTGGTATTTATCTAGACTTGGCCCGTTGTTTTCGGGGAACCTCTGGAGTTGCCTAAAGGGAGTCAAGCCTCAGGTCGTGTTTGATGGGGAACGGGGGATGGCTCTGGAGTCAATGCAGGGGAAGCGGGCCTCATCTCGAGTTGATTTGGGGCCCATGGAGCTCCTTCGCGATGCTGGTGTGACCTCAGGGTCCCTCTCTACTTGTGACAGTGTTTTTGCGGACTGTCTCGACATCCATCAAGCAAGTCGAGGCTCCTGACATGTTTCAGGGGGCTCACGGAATTGCTCTGCATGCAGTGCAGGGGAATCGGGCCTCATCTCGCTTGGAGGGGGAAGTCTCATTGTTTTTCTCGAGTTGCGGCGGGGACCTGGGGTACATTCTCGAGTTACGGCGGGGATGGCCCTTCAACCCTCGTGTTTGTTCAACGAAGTCAGGACTCCTGTCGAGTTACGAGGGACACCTCAGGAGTCTCTTCGAGGCTTGGCAGGGCAAAAGGGACGCTTCTCGAGGTGAGTCGGGAGACCCAGGGTCCCTTTCCAGTAGCCACAGGGATACTGGGATTCCTGTCAATGTTCAAGAGGAGTCAGGCTCCGTCAAATTTTGAAGCAGTGAGCTCTGCGTGCCTCTCGAGGTGTCAGAGGCATGTGAGGCATTCCGTCGAAAGGAGTCGGGGACCTAGGGCTTTCTCTAGGGACTCCACAGGTGGTGCAGACATCCCTTCACCTTGTGAGATGAAAGACTAGACTGTATTCAAGCCACTGCAAGGAAACCCGGCCTCCTTTCGAGTCAGGGCTTTTCGGTGTATATGCCCATTGAGGCAGCAATCTCAGGGTCCCTCCCTCATACCTATTGCTGAGAGAAGCCTCCTCTTGAGGGGCTTGTGGAAAGGTGGCCTACGTCTTGAGTCTAAGCCAGGGAATCAGCTCTCATCTCGAGGCAATTTGGGGTACACGGAGCAGTCCTCGAGTTGCTCTGCTGAACTTGGTAATTCCTCTAGACTTGGCCCGTTGTTCTCGGGGAACCTCTGGAGTTGCCTAAAGGGAGTCAAGCCTCAGGTCGTGTTTGATGGGGAACGGGGGATGGCTCTGGAGTCAATGCAGGGGAAGCGGGCCTCATCTCGAGTTGATTTGGGGCCCATGGAGCTCCTTCGCAATGCTGGTGTGACCTCAGGGTCCCTCTCTACTTGTGACAGTGTTTTTGCGGACTGTCTCGACATCCATCAAGCAAGTCGAGGCTCCTGACATGTTTCAGGGGGCTCACGGAATTGCTCTGCATGCAGTGCAGGGGAATCGGGCCTCATCTCGTTTGGAGGGGGAAGTCTCATTGTTTTTCTCGAGTTGCGGCGGGGACCTGGGGTACATTCTCGACTTACGGCGGGGATGGCCCTTCAACCCTCGTGTTTGTTCAACGAAGTCAGGACTCCTGTCGAGTTACGAGGGACACCTCAGGAGTCTCTTCGAGGCTTGGCAGGGCAAAAGGGACGCTTCTCGAGGTGAGTCGGGAGACCCAGGGTCCCTTTCCAGTAGCCACAGGGATACTGGGATTCCTGTCAATGTTCAAGAGGAGTCAGGCTCCGTCAAATTTTGAAGCAGTGAGCTCTGCGTGCCTCTCGAGGTGTCAGAGGCATGTGAGGCATTCCGTCGAAAGGAGTCGGGGACCTAGGGCTTTCTCTAGGGACTCCACAGGTGGTGCAGACATCCCTTCACCTTGTGAGATGAAAGACTAGACTGTATTCAAGCCACTGCAAGGAAACCCGGCCTCCTTTCGAGTCAGGGCTTCTCGGTGTATATGCCCATTAGGCAGCAATCTCAGGGTCCCTCCCTCATACCTATTGCTGAGAGAAGCCTCCTCTTGAGGGGCTTGTGGAAAGGTGGCCTACGTCTTGAGTCTAAGCCAGGGAATCAGCTCTCATCTCGAGGCAATTTGGGGTACACGGAGCAGTCCTCGAGTTGCTCTGCTGAACTTGGTATTCCTCTAGACTTGGCCCGTTGTTCTCGGGGAACCTCTGGAGTTGCCTAAAGGGAGTCAAGCCTCAGGTCGTGTTTGATGGGGAACGGGGGATGGCTCTGGAGTCAATGCAGGGGAAGCGGGCCTCATCTCGAGTTGATTTGGGTACATGGAGCTCCTTCGCGATGCTGGTGTGACCTCAGGGTCCCTCTCTACTTGTGACAGTGTTTTTGCGGACTGTCTCGACATCCATCAAGCAAGTCGAGGCTCCTGACATGTTTCAGGGGGCTCACGGAATTGCTCTGCATGCAGTGCAGGGGAATCGGGCCTCATCTCGCTTGGAGGGGGAAAGTCTCATGGTTTTTCTCGAGTTGCGGCGGGGACCTGGGGTACATTCTCGACTTACGGCGGGGATGGCCCTTCAACCCTCGTGTGTTTGTTCAACGAAGTCAGGACTCCTGTCGAGTTACGAGGGACACCTCAGGAGTCTCTTCGAGGCTTGGCAGGGCAAAAGGGACGCTTCTCGAGGTGAGTCGGGAGACCCAGGGTCCCTTTCCAGTAGCCACAGGGATACTGGGATTCCTGTCAATGTTCAAGAGGAGTCAGGCTCCGTCAAATTTTGAAGCAGTGAGCTCTGCGTGCCTCTCGAGGTGTCAGAGGCATGTGAGGCATTCCGTCGAAAGGAGTCGGGGACCTAGGGCTTTCTCTAGGGACTCCACAGGTGGTGCAGACATCCCTTCACTTGTGAGATGAAAGACTAGACTGTATTCAAGCCACTGCAAGGAAACCCGGCCTCCTTTCGAGTCAGGGCTTCTCGGTGTATATGCCCATTGAGGCAGCAATCTCAGGGTCCTCCCTCATACCTATTGCTGAGAGAAGCCTCCTCTTGAGGGGCTTGTGGAAAGGTGGCCTACGTCTTGAGTCTAAGCCAGGGAATCAGCTCTCATCTCGAGGCAATTTTGGGTACACGGAGCAGTCCTCGAGTTGCTCTGCTGAACTTGGTACTCCTCTAGACTTGGCCCGTTGTTCTCGGGGAACCTCTGGAGTTGCCTAAAGGGAGTCAAGCCTCAGGTCGTGTTTGATGGGGAACGGGGGATGGCTCTGGAGTCAATGCAGGGGAAGCGGGCCTCATCTCGAGTTGATTTGGGGCCCATGGAGCTCCTTCGCGATGCTGGTGTGACCTCAGGGTCCCTCTCTACTTGTGACAGTGTTTTTGCGGACTGTCTCGACATCCATCAAGCAAGTCGAGGCTCCTGACATGTTTCAGGGGGCTCACGGAATTGCTCTGCATGCAGTGCAGGGGAATCGGGCCTCATCTCGCTTGGAGGGGGAAGTCTCATGGTTTTTCTCGATTGCGGCGGCGGGGACCTGGGGTACATTCTCGACTTACGGCGGGGATGGCCCTTCAACCCTCGTGTTTGTTCAACGAAGTCAGGACTCCTGTCGAGTTACGAGGGACACCTCAGGAGTCTCTTCGAGGCTTGGCAGGGCAAAAGGGACGCTTCTCGAGGTGAGTCGGGAGACCCAGGGTCCCTTTCCAGTAGCCACAGGGATACTGGGATTCCTGTCAATGTTCAAGAGGAGTCAGGCTCCGTCAAATTTTGAAGCAGTGAGCTCTGCGTGCCTCTCGAGGTGTCAGAGGCATGTGAGGCATTCCGTCGAAAGGAGTCGGGGACCTAGGGCTTTCTCTAGGGACTCCACAGGTGGTGCAGACATCCCTTCACCTTGTGAGATGAAAGACTAGACTGTATTCAAGCCACTGCAAGGAAACCCGGCCTCCTTTCGAGTCAGGGCTTCTCGGTGTATATGCCCATTTGAGGCAGCAATCTCAGGGTCCCCTCCCTCATACCTATTGCTGAGAGAAGCCTCCTCTTGAGGGGCTTGTGGAAAGTGGCCTACGTCTTGAGTCTAAGCCAGGGAATCAGCTCTCATCTCGAGGCAATTTGGGGTACACGGAGCAGTCCTCGAGTTGCTCTGCTGAACTTGGTACTCCTCTAGACTTGGCCCGTTGTTCTCGGGGAACCTCTGGAGTTGCCTAAAGGGAGTCAAGCCTCAGGTCGTGTTTGATGGGGAACGGGGGATGGCTCTGGAGTCAATGCAGGGGAAGCGGGCCTCATCTCGAGTTGATTTGGGGCCCATGGAGCTCCTTCGCGATGCTGGTGTGACCTCAGGGTCCCTCTCTACTTGTGACAGTGTTTTTGCGGACTGTCTCGACATCCATCAAGCAAGTCGAGGCTCCTGAAATGTTTCAGGGGGCTCACGGAATTGCTCTGCATGCAGTGCAGGGGAATCGGGCCTCATCTCGCTTGGAGGGGGAAGTCTCATGGTTTTTCTCGAGTTGCGGCGGGGACCTGGGGTACATTCTCGACTTACGGCGGGGATGGCCCTTCAACCCTCGTTTTGTTCAACGAAGTCAGGACTCCTGTCGAGTTACAAGGGACACCACCTCAGGAGTCTCTTCGAGGCTTGGCAGGGCAAAAGGGACGCTTCTCGAGGTGAGTCGGGAGACCCAGGGTCCCTTTCCAGTAGCCACAGGGATACTGGGATTCCTGTCAATGTTCAAGAGGAGTCAGGCTCCGTCAAATTTTGAAGCAGTGAGCTCTGCGTGCCTCTCGAGGTGTCAGAGGCATGTGAGGCATTCCGTCGAAAGGAGTCGGGGACCTAGGGCTTTCTCTAGGGACTCCACAGGGGTGCAGACATCCCTTCACCTTGTGAGATGAAAGACTAGACTGTATTCAAGCCACTGCAAGGAAACCCGGCCTCCTTTCGAGTCAGGGCTTCTCGGTGTATATGCCCATTGAGGCAGCAATCTCAGGGTCCCTCCCTCATACCTATTGCTGAGAGAAGCCTCCTCTTGAGGGGCTTGTGGAAAGTTGCCTACGTCTTGAGTCTAAGCCAGGGAATCAGCTCTCATCTCGAGGCAATTTGGGGTACACGGAGCAGTCCTCGAGTTGCTCTGCTGAACTTGGTTTCTCTAGACTTGGCCCGTTGTTCTCGGGGAACCTCTGGAGTTGCCTAAAGGGAGTCAAGCCTCAGGTCGTGTTTGATGGGGAACGGGGGATGGCTCTGGAGTCAATGCAGGGGAAGCGGGCCTCATCTCGAGTTGATTTGGGGCCCATGGAGCTCCTTCGCGATGCTGGTGTGACCTCAGGTCCCTCTCTACTTGTGACAGTGTTTTTGCGGACTGTCTCGACATCCATCAAGCAAGTCGAGGCTCCTGACATGTTTCAGGGGGCTCACGGAATTGCTCTGCATGCAGTGCAGGGGAATCGGGTCTCATCTCGCTTGGAGGGGGAAGTCTCATGGTTTTTCTCGAGTTGCGGCGGGGACCTGGGGTACATTCTCGACTTACGGCGGGGATGGCCCTTCAACCTTGTGTTTGTTCAACGAAGTCAGGACTCCTGTCGAGTTACGAGGGACACCTCAGGAGTCTCTTCGAGGCTTGGCAGGGCAAAAGGGACGCGCCTCGAGGTGAGTCGGGAGACCCAGGGTCCCTTTCCAGTAGCCACAGGGATACTGGGATTCCTGTCAATGTTCAAGAGGAGTCAGGCTCCGTCAAATTTTGAAGCAGTGAGCTCTGCGTGTGCCTCTCGAGGTGTCAGAGGCATGTGAGGCATTCCGTCGAAAGGAGTCGGGGACCTAGGGCTTTCTCTAGGGACTCCACAGGTGGTGCAGACATCCCTTCACCTTGTGAGATGAAAGACTAGACTGTATTCAAGCCACTGCAAGGAAACCCGGCCTCCTTTCGAGTCAGGGCTTCTCGGTGTATATGCCCATTGAGGCAGCAATCTCAGGGTCCCTCCCTCATACCTATTGCTGAGAGAAGCCTCCTCTTGAGGGGCTTGTGGAAAGTTGGCCTACGTCTTGAGTCTAAGCCAGGGAATCAGCTCTCATCTCGAGGCAATTTGGGGTACACGGAGCAGTCCTCGAGTTGCTCTGCTGAACTTGGTACTCCTCTAGACTTGGCCCGTTGTTCTCGGGGAACCTCTGGAGTTGCCTAAAGGGAGTCAAGCCTCAGGTCGTGTTTGATGGGGAAAGGGGGATGGCTCTGGAGTCAATGCAGGGGAAAGCGGGCCTCATCTCGAGTTGATTTGGGGGTAACTCCCCATGTGAGCTCTATTTGTGACTTCTTGCAGATGCATCAAGCAAGTGAGGACCTCAGGGTCCCCTGCAGAGCTCTCACTTGTGACAGTGTGACCTTTTTGCTTGGACTGTGCAGATTGTGTCGACATCCATCAAGCAAGTCGAGGCTCCTGACATGTTTCAGGGGGCTCACGGAATTGCTCTGCATGCAGTGCAGGGGAATCGGGCCTCATCTCGCTTGGAGGGGGAAGTCTCATGGTTTTTCTCGAGTTGCGGCGGGGACCTGGGGTACATTCTCGACTTACGGCGGGGATGGCCCTTCAACTCTCGTGTTTGTTCAACGAAGTCAGGACTCCTGTCGAGTTACGAGGGACACCTCAGGAGTCTCTTCGAGGCTTGGCAGGGCAAAAGGGACCCTTCTCGAGGTGAGTCGGGAGACCCAGGGTCCCTTTCCAGTAGCCACAGGGATACTGGGATTCCTGTCAATGTTCAAGAGGAGTCAGGCTCCGTCAAATTTTGAAGCAGTGAGCTCTGCGTGCCTCTCGTGGTGTCAGAGGCATGTGAGGCATTCCGTCGAAAGGAGTCGGGGACCTAGGGCTTTCTCTAGGGACTCCACAGTGGTGCAGACATCCCTTCACCTTGTGAGATGAAAGACTAGACTGTATTCAAGCCACTGCAAGGAAACCCGGCCTCCTTTCGAGTCAGGGCTTCTCGGTGTATATGCCATTGAGGCAATCTCAGGGTCCCTCCCTCATACCTATTGCTGAGAGAAGCCTCCTCTTGAGAGGGCTTGTGGAAAGTGGCCTACGTCTTGAGTCTAAGCCAGGGAATCAGCTCTCATCTCGAGGCAATTTGGGGTACACGGAGCAGTCCTCGAGTTGCTCTGCTGAACTTGGTACTCCTCTAGACTTGGCCCGTTGTTCTCGGGAACCTCTGGAGTTGCCTAAAGGGAGTCAAGCCAGCCTGGTCGTGTTTGATGGGGAACGGGGGATGGCTCTGGAGTCAATGCAGGGGAAGCGGGCCTCATCTCGAGTTGATTTGGGGCCCATGGAGCTCCTTCGCGATGCTGGTGTGACCTCAGGGTCCCTCTCTACTTGTGACAGTGTTTTTTGCGGACTGTCTCGACATCCATCAAGCAAGTCGAGGCTCCTGACATGTTTCAGGGGGCTCACGGAATTGCTCTGCATGCAGTGCAGGGGAATCGGGCCTCATCTCGCTTGGAGGGGGAAGTCTCATGGTTTTTTCTCGAGTTGCGGCGGGGACCTGGGTACATTCTCGACTTACGGCGGGGATGGCCCTTCAACCCTCGTGTTTGTTCAACGAAGTCAGGACTCCTGTCGAGTTACGAGGGACACCTCAGGAGTCTCTTCGAGGCTTGGCAGGGCAAAAGGGACGCTTCTCGAGGTGAGTCGGGAGACCCAGGGTCCCTTTCCAGTAGCCACAGGGATACTGGGATTCCTGTCAATGTTCAAGAGGAGTCAGGCTCCGTCAAATTTTGAAGCAGTGAGCTCTGCGTGCCTCTCGAGGTGTCAGAGGCATGTGAGGCATTCCGTCGAAAGGAGTCGGGGACCTAGGGCTTTCTCTAGGGACTCCACAGGTGGTGCAGACATCCCTTCACCTTGTGAGATGAAAGACTAGACTGTATTCAAGCCACTGCAAGGAAACCCGGCCTCCTTTCGAGTCAGGGCTTCTCGGTGTATATGCCCATTGAGGCAGCAATCTCAGGGTCCCTCCCTCATACCTATTGCTGAGAGAAGCCTCCTCTTGAGGGGCTTGTGGAAAGGTGGCCTACGTCTTGAGTCTAAGCCAGGGAATCAGCTCTCATCTCGAGGCAATTTGGGGTACACGGAGCAGTCCTCGAGTTGCTCTGCTGAACTTGGTACTCCTCTAGACTTGGCCCGTTGTTCTCGGGGAACCTCTGGAGTTGCCTAAAGGGAGTCAAGCCTCAGGTCGTGTTTGATGGGGAATGGGGGATGGCTCTGGAGTCAATGCAGGGGAAGCGGGCCTCATCTCGAGTTGATTTGGGGCCCATGGAGCTCCTTCGCGATGCTGGTGTGACCTCAGGGTCCCTCTCTACTTGTGACAGTGTTTTTGCGGACTGTCTCGACATCCATCAAGCAAGTCGAGGCTCCTGACATGTTTCAGGGGGCTCACGGAATTGCTCTGCATGCAGTGCAGGGGAATCGGGCCTCATCTCGCTTGGAGGGGGAAGTCTCATGGTTTTTCTCGAGTTGCGGCGGGGACCTGGGGTACATTCTCGACTTACGGCGGGGATGGCCCTTCAACCCTCGTGTTGTTCAACGAAGTCAGGACTCCTGTCGAGTTACGAGGGACACCTCAGGAGTCTCTTCGAGGCTTGGCAGGGCAAAAGGGACGCTTCTCGAGGTGAGTCGGGAGACCCAGGGTCCCTTTCCAGTAGCCACAGGGATACTGGGATTCCTGTCAATGTTCAAGAGGAGTCAGGCTCCGTCAAATTTTGAAGCAGTGAGCTCTGCGTGCCTCTCGAGGTGTCAGAGGCATGTGAGGCATTCCGTCGAAAGGAGTCGGGGACCTAGGGCTTTCTCTAGGGACTCCACAGTGTGGTGCAGACATCCCTTCACCTTGTGAGATGAAAGACTAGACTGTATTCAAGCCACTGCAAGGAAACCCGGCCTCCTTTCGAGTCAGGGCTTCTCGGTGTATATGCCCATTGAGGCAGCAATCTCAGGGTCCCTCCCTCATACCTATTGCTGAGAGAAGCCTCCTCTTGAGGGGCTTGTGGAAAGGTGGCCTACGTCTTGAGTCTAAGCCAGGGAATCAGCTCTCATCTCGAGGCAATTTGGGGTACACGGAGCAGTCCTCGAGTTGCTCTGCTGAACTTGGTACTCCTCTAGACTTGGCCCGTTGTTCTCGGGGAACCTCTGGAGTTGCCTAAAGGGAGTCAAGCCTCAGGTCGTGTTTGATGGGGAACGGGGGATGGCTCTGGAGTCAATGCAGGGGAAGCGGGCCTCATCTCGAGTTGATTTGGGGCCCATGGAGCTCCTTCGCGATGCTGGTGTGACCTCAGGGTCCCTCTCTACTTGTGACAGTGTTTTTGCGGACTGTCTCGACATCCATCAAGCAAGTCGAGGCTCCTGACATGTTTCAGGGGGCTCACGGAATTGCTCTGCATGCAGTGCAGGGGAATCGGGCCTCATCTCGCTTGGAGGGGGAAGTCTCATGGTTTTTCTCGAGTTGCGGCGGGGACCTGGGGTACATTCTCGACTTACGGCGGGGATGGCCCTTCAACCCTCGTGTTTGTTCAACGAAGTCAGGACTCCTGTCGAGTTACGAGGGACACCTCAGGAGTCTCTTCGAGGCTTGGCAGGGCAAAAGGGACGCTTCTCGAGGTGAGTCGGGAGACCCAGGGTCCCTTTCCAGTAGCCACAGGGATACTGGGATTCCTGTCAATGTTCAAGAGGAGTCAGGCTCCGTCAAATTTTGAAGCAGTGAGCTCTGCGTGCCTCTCGAGGTGTCAGAGGCATGTGAGGCATTCCGTCGAAAGGAGTCGGGGACCTAGGGCTTTCTCTAGGGACTCCACAGGTGGTGCAGACATCCCTTCACCTTGTGAGATGAAAGACTAGACTGTATTCAAGCCACTGCAAGGAAACCCGGCCTCCTTTCGAGTCAGGGCTTCTCGGTGTATATGCCCATTGAGGCAGCAATCTCAGGGTCCCTCCCTCATACCTATTGCTGAGAGAAGCCTCCTCTTGAGGGCTTGTGGAAAGGTGGCCTACGTCTTGAGTCTAAGCCAGGGAATCAGCTCTCATCTCGAGGCAATTTGGGGTACACGGAGCAGTCCTCGAGTTGCTCTGCTGAACTTGGTACTCCTCTAGACTTGGCCCGTTGTTCTCGGGGAACCTCTGGAGTTGCCTAAAGGGAGTCAAGCCTCAGGTCGTGTTTGATGGGGAACGGGGGATGGCTCTGGAGTCAATGCAGGGGAAGCGGGCCTCATCTCGAGTTGATTTGGGGCCCATGGAGCTCCTTCGCGATGCTGGTGTGACCTCAGGGTCCCTCTCTACTTGTGACAGTGTTTTTGCGGACTGTCTCGACATCCATCAAGCAAGTCGAGGCTCCTGACATGTTTCAGGGGGCTCACGGAATTGCTCTGCATGCAGTGCAGGAATCGGGCCTCATCTCGCTTGGAGGGGGAAGTCTCATGTTTTTCTCGAGTTTGCGGGGACCTGGGGTACATTCTCGACTTACGGCGGGGGGATGGCCCTTCAACCCTCGTGTTTGTTCAACGAAGTCAGGACTCCTGTCGAGTTACGAGGGACACCTCAGGAGTCTCTTCGAGGCTTGGCAGGGCAAAAGGGACGCTTCTCGAGGTGAGTCGGGAGACCCAGGGTCCCTTTCCAGTAGCCACAGGGATACTGGGATTCCTGTCAATGTTCAAGAGGAGTCAGGCTCCGTCAAATTTTGAAGCAGTGAGCTCTGCGTGCCTCTCGAGGTGTCAGAGGCATGTGAGGCATTCCGTCGAAAGGAGTCGGGGACCTAGGGCTTTCTCTAGGGACTCCACAGGTGGTGCAGACATCCCTTCACCTTGTGAGATGAAAGACTAGACTGTATTCAAGCCACTGCAAGGAAACCCGGCCTCCTTTCGAGTCAGGGCTTCTCGGTGTATATGCCCATTGAGGCAGCAATCTCAGGGTCCCTCCCTCATACCTATTGCTGAGAGAAGCCTCCTCTTGAGGGGCTTGTGGAAAAAGGTGGCCTACGTCTTGAGTCTAAGCCAGGGAATCAGCTCTCATCTCGAGGCAATTTGGGGTACACGGAGCAGTCCTCGAGTTGCTCTGCTGAACTTGGTACTCCTCTAGACTTGGCCCGTTGTTCTCGGGGAACCTCTGGAGTTGCCTAAAGGGAGTCAAGCCTCAGGTCGTGTTTGATGGGGAACGGGGGATGGCTCTGGAGTCAATGCAGGGGAAGCGGGCCTCATCTCGAGTTGATTTGGGGCCCATGGAGCTCCTTCGCGATGCTGGTGTGACCTCAGGGTCCCTCTCTACTTGTGACAGTGTTTTTGCGGACTGTCTCGACATCCATCAAGCAAGTCGAGGCTCCTGACATGTTTCAGGGGGCTCACGGAATTGCTCTGCATGCAGTGCAGGGGAATCGGGCCTCATCTCGCTTGGAGGGGGAAGTCTCATGTTTTTCTCGAGTTGCGGCGGGGACCTGGGGTACATTCTCGACTTACGGCGGGGATGGCCCTTCAACCCTCGTGTTGTTCAACGAAGTCAGGACTCCTGTCGAGTTACGAGGGACACCTCAGGGAGTCTCTTCGAGGCTTGGCAGGGCAAAAGGGACGCTTCTCGAGGTGAGTCGGGAGACCCAGGGTCCCTTTCCAGTAGCCACAGGGATACTGGGATTCCTGTCAATGTTCAAGAGGAGACAGGCTCCGTCAAATTTTGAAGCAGTGAGCTCTGCGTGCCTCTCGAGGTGTCAGAGGCATGTGAGGCATTCCGTCAAAAGGAGTCGGGGACCTAGGGCTTTCTCTAGGGACTCCACAGGTGGTGCAGACATCCCTTCACCTTGTGAGATGAAAGACTAGACTGTATTCAAGCCACTGCAAGGAAACCCGGCCTCCTTTCGAGTCAGGGCTTCTCGGTGTATATGCCCATTGAGGCAGCAATCTCAGGGTCCCTCCCTCATACCTATTGCTGAGAGAAGCCTCCTCTTGAGGGGCTTGTGGAAAGGTGGCCTACGTCTTGAGTCTAAGCCAGGGAATCAGCTCTCATCTCGAGGCAATTTGGGGTACACGGAGCAGTCCTCGAGTTGCTCTGCTGAACTTGGTACTCCTCTAGACTTGGCCCGTTGTTCTCGGGGAACCTCTGGAGTTGCCTAAAGGGAGTCAAGCCTCAGGTCGTGTTTGATGGGGAACGGGGGATGGCTCTGGAGTCAATGCAGGGGAAGCGGGCCTCATCTCGAGTTGATTTGGGGCCCATGGAGCTCCTTCGCGATGCTGGTGTGACCTCAGGGTCCCTCTCTACTTGTGACAGTGTTTTTGCGGACTGTCTCGACATCCATCAAGCAAGTCGAGGCTCCTGACATGTTTCAGGGGGCTCACGGAATTGCTCTGCATGCAGTGCAGGGAAATCGGGCCTCATCTCGCTTGGAGGGGGAAGTCTCATTGTTTTTCTCGAGTTGCGGCGGGGACCTGGGGTACATTCTCGACTTACGGCGGGGATGGCCCTTCAACCCTCGTGTTTGTTCAACGAAGTCAGGACTCCTGTCGAGTTACGAGGGACACCTCAGGAGTCTCTTCGAGGCTTGGCAGGGCAAAAGGGACGCTTCTCGAGGTGAGTCGGGAGACCCAGGGTCCCTTTCCAGTAGCCACAGGGATACTGGGATTCCTGTCAATGTTCAAGAGGAGAGTCAGGCTCCGTCAAATTTTGAAGCAGTGAGCTCTGCGTGCCTCTCGTGGTGTCAGAGGCATGTGAGGCATTCCGTCGAAAGGAGTCGGGGACCTAGGGCTTTCTCTAGGGACTCCACAGGTGGTGCAGACATCCCTTCACCTTGTGAGATGAAAGACTAGACTGTATTCAAGCCACTGCAAGGAAACCCGGCCTCCTTTCGAGTCAGGGCTTCTCGGTGTATATGCCCATTGAGGCAGCAATCTCAGGGTCCCTCCCTCATACCTATTGCTGAGAGAAGCCTCCTCTTGAGGGGCTTGTGGAAAGGTGGCCTACGTCTTGAGTCTAAGCCAGGGAATCAGCTCTCATCTCGAGGCAATTTGGGGTACACGGAGCAGTCCTCGAGTTGCTCTGCTGAACTTGGTACTCCTCTAGACTTGGCCCGTTGTTCTCGGGGAACCTCTGGAGTTGCCTAAAGGGAGTCAAGCCTCAGGTCGTGTTTGATGGGGAACTGGGGATGGCTCTGGAGTCAATGCAGGGGAAGCGGGCCTCATCTCGAGTTGATTTGGGGCCCATGGAGCTCCTTCGCGATGCTGGTGTGACCTCAGGGTCCCTCTCTACTTGTGAGTGTTTTTGCGGACTGTCTCGACATCCATCAAGCAAGTCGAGGCTCCTGACATGTTTCAGGGGGCTCACGGAATTGCTCTGCATGCAGTGCAGGGGAATCGGGCCTCATCTCGCTTGGAGGGGGAAGTCTCATGGTTTTTCTCGAGTTGCGGCGGGGACCTGGGGTACATTCTCGACTTACGGCGGGGATGGCCCTTCAACCCTCGTGTTTGTTCAACGAAGTCAGGACTCCTGTCGAGTTACGAGGGACACCTCAGGAGTCTCTTCGAGGCTTGGCAGGGCAAAAGGGACGCTTCTCGAGGTGAGTCGGGAGACCCAGGGTCCCTTTCCAGTAGCCACAGGGATACTGGGATTCCTGTCAATGTTCAAGAGGAGTCAGGCTCCGTCAACCTTTTTGAAGCAGTGAGCTCTGCGTGCCTCTCGAGGTGTCAGAGGCATGTGAGGCATTCCGTCGAAAGGAGTCGGGGACCTAGGGCTTTCTCTAGGGACTCCACAGGTGGTGCAGACATCCCTTCACCTTGTGAGATGAAAGACTAGACTGTATTCAAGCCACTGCAAGGAAACCCGGCCTCCTTTCGAGTCAGGGCTTCTCGGTGTATATGCCCATTGAGGCAGCAATCTCAGGGTCCCTCCCTCATACCTATTGCTGAGAGAAGCCTCCTCCTCTTGAGGGGCTTGTGGAAAGGTGGCCTACGTCTTGAGTCTAAGCCAGGGAATCAGCTCTCATCTCGAGGCAATTTGGGGTACACGGAGCAGTCCTCGAGTTGCTCTGCTGAACTTGGTACTCTCTCTAGACTTGGCCCGTTGTTCTCTCGGGGAACCTCTGGAGTTGCCTAAAGGGAGTCAAGCCTCAGGTCGTGTTTGATGGGGAACGGGGGATGGCTCTGGAGTCAATGCAGGGGAAGCGGGCCTCATCTCGAGTTGATTTGGGGCCCATGGAGCTCCTTCGCGATGCTGGTGTGACCTCAGGGTCCCTCTCTACTTGTGACAGTGTTTTTGCGGACTGTCTCGACATCCATCAAGCAAGTCGAGGCTCCTGACATGTTTCAGGGGGCTCACGGAATTGCTCTGCATGCAGTGCAGGGGAATCGGGCCTCATCTCGCTTGGAGGGGGAAGTCTCATGGTTTTTCTCGAGTTGCGGCGGGGACCTGGGGTACATTCTCGACTTACGGCGGGGATGGCCCTTCAACCCTCGTGTTTGTTCAACGAAGTCAGGACTCCTGTCGAGTTACGAGGGACACCTCAGGAGTCTCTTCGAGGCTTGGCAGGGCAAAAGGGACGCTTCTCGAGGTGAGTCGGGAGACCCAGGGTCCCTTTCCAGTAGCCACAGGGATACTGGGATTCCTGTCAATGTTCAAGAGGAGTCAGGCTCCGTCAAATTTTGAAGCAGTGAGCTCTGCGTGCCTCTCGAGGTGTCAGAGGCATGTGAGGCATTCCGTCGAAAGGAGTCGGGGACCTAGGCTTTCTCTAGGGACTCCACAGGTGGTGCAGACATCCCTTCACCTTGTGAGATGAAAGACTAGACTGTATTCAAGCCACTGCAAGGAAACCCGGCCTCCTTTCGAGTCAGGGCTTCTCGGTGTATATGCCCATTGAGGCAGCAATCTCAGGGTCCCTCCCTCATACCTATTGCTGAGAGAAGCCTCCTCTTGAGGGGCTGTGGAAAGGTGGCCTACGTCTTGAGTCTAAGCCAGGGAATCAGCTCTCATCTCGAGGCAATTTGGGGTACACGGAGCAGTCCTCGAGTTGCTCTGCTGAACTTGGTACTCCTCTAGACTTGGCCCGTTGTTCTCGGGGAACCTCTGGAGTTGCCTAAAGGGAGTCAAGCCTCAGGTCGTGTTTGATGGGGAATGGGGGATGGCTCTGGAGTCAATGCAGGGGAAGCGGGCCTCATCATGAGTTGATTTGGGGCCCATGGAGCTCCTTCGCGATGCTGGTGTGACCTCAGGGTCCCTCTCTACTTGTGACAGTGTTTTTTGCGGACTGTCTCGACATCCATCAAGCAAGTCGAGGCTCCTGACATGTTTCAGGGGGCTCACGGAATTGCTCTGCATGCAGTGCAGGGGAATCGGGCCTCATCTCGCTTGGAGGGGGAAGTCTCATGGTTTTTTCTCGAGTTGCGGCGGGGACCTGGGGTACATTCTCGACTTACGGCGGGGATGGCCCTTCAACCCTCGTGTTTGTTCAACGAAGTCAGGACTCCTGTCGAGTTACGAGGGACACCTCAGGAGTCTCTTCGAGGCTTGGCAGGGCAAAAGGGACGCTTCTCGAGGTGAGTCGGGAGACCCAGGGTCCCTTTCCAGTAGCCACAGGGATACTGGGATTCCTGTCAATGTTCAAGAGGAGTCAGGCTCCGTCAAATTTTGAAGCAGTGAGCTCTGCGTGCCTCTCGAGGTGTCAGAGGCATGTGAGGCATTCCGTCGAAAGGAGTCGGGGACCTAGGGCTTTCTCTAGGGACTCCACAGGTGGTGCAGACATCCCTTCACCTTGTGAGATGAAAGACTAGACTGTATTCAAGCCACTGCAAGGAAACCCGGCCTCCTTTCGAGTCAGGGCTTCTCGGTGTATATGCCCATTGAGGCAGCAATCTCAGGGTCCCTCCCTCATACCTATTGCTGAGAGAAGCCTCCTCTTGAGGGGCTTGTGGAAAGGTGGCCTACGTCTTGAGTCTAAGCCAGGGAATCAGCTCTCATCTCGAGGCAATTTGGGGTACACGGAGCAGTCCTCGAGTTGCTCTGCTGAACTTGGTACTCCTAGACTTGGCCCGTTGTTCTCGGGAACCTCTGGAGTTGCCTAAAGGGAGTCAAGCCTCAGGTCGTGTTTGATGGGGAACGGGGGATGGCTCTGGAGTCAATGCAGGGGAAGCGGGCCTCATCTCGAGTTGATTTGGGGCCCATGGAGCTCCTTCGCGATGCTGGTGTGACCTCAGGGTCCCTCTCTACTTGTGACAGTGTTTTTGCGGACTGTCTCGACATCCATCAAGCAAGTCGAGGCTCCTGACATGTTTCAGGGGGCTCACGGAATTGCTCTGCATGCAGTGCAGGGGAATCGGGCCTCATCTCGCTTGGAGGGGAAGTCTCATGGTTTTTCTCGAGTTGCGGCGGGGACCTGGGGTACATTCTCGACTTACGGCGGGGATGGCCCTTCAACCCTCGTGTTTGTTCAAAGTCAGGACTCCTGTCGAGTTACGAGGGACACCTCAGGAGTCTCTTCGAGGCTTGGCAGGGCAAAAGGGACGCTTCTCGAGGTGAGTCGGGAGACCCAGGGTCCCTTTCCAGTAGCCACAGGGATACTGGGATTCCTGTCAATGTTCAAGAGGAGTCAGGCTCCGTCAAATTTTGAAGCAGTGAGCTCTGCGTGCCTCTCGAGGTGTCAGAGGCATGTGAGGCATTCCGTCGAAAGGAGTCGGGGACCTAGGGCTTTCTCTAGGGACTCCACAGTGGTGCAGACATCCCTTCACCTTGTGAGATGAAAGACTAGACTGTATTCAAGCCACTGCAAGGAAAGCCGGCCTCCTTTCGAGTCAGGGCTTCTCGGTGTATATGCCCATTGAGGCAGCAATCTCAGGGTCCCTCCCTCTCATACCTATTGCTGAGAGAAGCCTCCTCTTGAGGGGCTTGTGGAAAGGTGGCCTACGTCTTGAGTCTAAGCCAGGGAATCAGCTCTCATCTCGAGGCAATTTGGGGTACACGGAGCAGTCCTCGAGTTGCTCTGCTGAACTTGGTACTCCTCTAGACTTGGCCCGTTGTTCTCGGGGAACCTCTGGAGTTGCCTAAAGGGAGTCAAGCCTCAGGTCGTGTTTGATGGGGAACGGGGGATGGCTCTGGAGTCAATGCAGGGGAAGCGGGCCTCATCTCGAGTTGATTTGGGGCCCATGGAGCTCCTTCGCGATGCTGGTGTGACCTCAGGGTCCCTCTCTACTTGTGACAGTGTTTTTGCGGACTGTCTCGACATCCATCAAGCAAGTCGAGGCTCCTGACATGTTTCAGGGGGCTCACGGAATTGCTCTGCATGCAGTGCAGGGGAATCGGGCCTCATCTCGCTTGGAGGGGGAAGTCTCATGGTTTTTCTCGAGTTGCGGCGGGGACCTGGGGTACATTCTCGACTTACGGCGGGGATGGCCCTTCAACCCTCGTGTTTGTTCAACGAAGTCAGGACTCCTGTCGAGTTACGAGGGACACCTCAGGAGTCTCTTCGAGGCTTGGCAGGGCAAAAGGGACGCTTCTCGAGGTGAGTCGGGAGACCCAGGGTCCCTTTCCAGTAGCCACAGGGATACTGGGATTCCTGTCAATGTTCAAGAGGAGTCAGGCTCCGTCAAATTTTGAAGCAGTGAGCTCTGCGTGCCTCTCGAGGTGTCAGAGGCATGTGAGGCATTCCGTCGAAAGGAGTCGGGGACCTAGGGCTTTCTCTAGGGACTCCACAGGTGGTGCAGACATCCCTTCACCTTGTGAGATGAAAGACTAGACTGTATTCAAGCCACTGCAAGGAAACCCGGCCTCCTTTCGAGTCAGGGCTTCTCGGTGTATATGCCCATTGAGGCAGCAATCTCAGGGTCCCTCCCTCATACCTATTGCTGAGAGAAGCCTCCTCTTGAGGGGCTTGTGGAAAGGTGGCCTACGTCTTGAGTCTAAGCCAGGGAATCAGCTCTCATCTCGAGGCAATTTGGGGTGCACGGAGCAGTCCTCGAGTTGCTCTGCTGAACTTGGTACTCCTCTAGACTTGGCCCGTTGTTCTCGGGAACCTCTGGAGTTGCCTAAAGGGAGTCAAGCCTCAGGTCGTGTTTGATGGGGAACGGGGGATGGCTCTGGAGTCAATGCAGGGGAAGCGGGCCTCATCTCGAGTTGATTTGGGGCCCATGGAGCTCCTTCGCGATGCTGGTGTGACCTCAGGGTCCCTCTCTACTTGTGACAGTGTTTTTGCGGACTGTCTCGACATCCATCAAGCAAGTCGAGGCTCCTGACATGTTTCAGGGGGCTCACGGAATTGCTCTGCATGCAGTGCAGGGGAATCGGGCCTCATCTCGCTTGGAGGGGGAAGTCTCATGGTTTTTCTCGAGTTGCGGCGGGGACCTGGGGTATACATTCTCGACTTACGGCGGGGATGGCCCTTCAACCCTCGTGTTTGTTCAACGAAGTCAGGACTCCTGTCGAGTTACGAGGGACACCTCAGGAGTCTCTTCGAGGCTTGGCAGGGCAAAAGGGACGCTTCTCGAGGTGAGTCGGGAGACCCAGGGTCCCTTTCCAGTAGCCACAGGGATACTGGGATTCCTGTAAATGTTCAAGAGGAGTCAGGCTCCGTCAAATTTTGAAGCAGTGAGCTCTGCGTGCCTCTCGAGGTGTCAGAGGCATGTGAGGCATTCCGTCGAAAGGAGTCGGGGACCTAGGGCTTTCTCTAGGGACTCCACAGGGGTGCAGACATCCCTTCACCTTGTGAGATGAAAGACTAGACTGTATTCAAGCCACTGCAAGGAAACCCGGCCTCCTTTCGAGTCAGGGCTTCTCGTGTATATGCCCATTGAGGCAGCAATCTCAGGGTCCCTCCCTCATACCTATTGCTGAGAGAAGCCTCCTCTTGAGGGGCTTGTGGAAAGGTGGCCTACGTCTTGAGTCTAAGCCAGGGAATCAGCTCTCATCTCGAGGCAATTTGGGGTACACGGAGCAGTCCTCGAGTTGCTCTGCTGAACTTGGTACTCCTCTAGACTTGGCCCGTTGTTCTCGGGGAACCTCTGGAGTTGCCTAAAGGGAGTCAAGCCTCAGGTCGTGTTTGATGGGGAACGGGGGATGGCTCTGGAGTCAATGCAGGGGAAGCGGGCCTCATCTCGAGTTGATTTGGGGCCCATGGAGCTCCTTCGCGATGCTGGTGTGACCTCAGGGTCCCTCTCTACTTGTGACAGTGTTTTTGCGGACTGTCTCGACATCCATCAAGCAAGTCGAGGCTCCTGACATGTTTTCAGGGGGCTCACGGAATTGCTCTGCATGCAGTGCAGGGGAATCGGGCCTCATCTCGCTTGGAGGGGGAAGTCTCATGGTTTTTCTCGAGTTGCGGCGGGGACCTGGGTACATTCTC
Source organism: Odocoileus hemionus (assembly GCA_020976825.1). Taxonomy (NCBI): domain Eukaryota; kingdom Metazoa; phylum Chordata; class Mammalia; order Artiodactyla; family Cervidae; genus Odocoileus; species Odocoileus hemionus. Next base: position 129,520 of record JAJLRB010001629.1, on the reverse strand, counting down.
GACTTACGGCGGGGATGGCCCTTCAACCCTCGTGTTTGTTCAACGAAGTCAGGACTCCTGTCGAGTTACGAGGGACACCTCAGGAGTCTCTTCGAGGCTTGGCAGGGCAAAAGGGACGCTTCTCGAGGTGAGTCGGGAGACCCAGGGTCCCTTTCCAGTAGCCACAGGGATACTGGGATTCCTGTCAATGTTCAAGAGGAGTCAGGCTCCGTCAAATTTTGAAGCAGTGAGCTCTGCGTGCCTCTCGAGGTGTCAGAGGCATGTGAGGCATTCCGTCGAAAGGAGTCGGGGACCTAGGGCTTTCTCTAGGGACTCCACAGGTGGTGCAGACATCCCTTCACCTTGTGAGATGAAAGACTAGACTGTATTCAAGCCACTGCAAGGAAACCCGGCCTCCTTTCGAGTCAGGGCTTCTCGGTGTATATGCCCATTGAGGCAGCAATCTCAGGGTCCCTCCCTCATACCTATTGCTGAGAGAAGCCTCCTCTTGAGGGGCTTGTGGAAAGGTGGCCTACGTCTTGAGTCTAAGCCAGGGAATCAGCTCTCATCTCGAGGCAATTTGGGGTACACGGAGCAGTCCTCGAGTTGCTCTGCTGAACTTGGTACTCCTCTAGACTTGGCCCGTTGTTCTCGGGAACCTCTGGAGTTGCCTAAAGGGAGTCAAGCCAGGTCGTGTTTGATGGGGAACGGGGGATGGCTCTGGAGTCAATGCAGGGGGAAGCGGGCCTCATCTCGAGTTGATTTGGGGCCCATGGAGCTCCTTCGCGATGCTGGTGTGACCTCAGGGTCCCTCTCTACTTGTGACAGTGTTTTTGCGGACTGTCTCGACATCCATCAAGCAAGTCGAGGCTCCTGACATGTTTCAGGGGGCTCACACGGAATTGCTCTGCATGCAGTGCAGGGGAATCGGGCCTCATCTCGCTTGGAGGGGGAAGTCTCATGGTTTTTCTCGAGTTGCGGCGGGGACCTGGGGTACATTCTCGACTTACGGCGGGGATGGCCCTTCAACCCTCGTGTTTGTTCAACGAAGTCAGGACTCCTGTCGAGTTACGAGGGACACCTCAGGAGTCTCTTCGAGGCTTGGCAGGGCAAAAGGGACGCTTCTCGAGGTGAGTCGGGAGACCCAGGGTCCCTTTCCAGTAGCCACAGGGATACTGGGATTCCTGTCAATGTTCAAGAGGAGTCAGGCTCCGTCAAATTTTGAAGCAGTGAGCTCTGCGTGCCTCTCGAGGTGTCAGAGGCATGTGAGGCATTCCGTCGAAAGGAGTCGGGGACCTAGGGCTTTCTCTAGGGACTCCACAGGTGGTGCAGACATCCCTTCACCTTGTGAGATGAAAGACTAGACTGTATTCAAGCCACTGCAAGGAAACCGGCCTCCTTTCGAGTCAGGGCTTCTCGGTGTATATGCCCATTGAGGCAGCAATCTCAAGGTCCTCTCCCTCATACCTATTGCTGAGAGAAGCCTCCTCTTGAGGGGCTTGTGGAAAGGTGGCCTACGTCTTGAGTCTAAGCCAGGGAATCAGCTCTCATCTCGAGGCAATTTGGGGTACACGGAGCAGTCCTCGAGTTGCTCTGCTGAACTTGGTACTCCTCTAGACTTGGCCCGTTGTTCTTGGGGAACCTCTGGAGTTGCCTAAAGGGAGTCAAGCCTCAGGTCGTGTTTGATGGGGAATGGGGGATGGCTCTGGAGTCAATGCAGGGGAAGCGGGCCTCATCTCGAGTTGATTTGGGGCCCATGGAGCTCCTTCGCGATGCTGGTGTGACCTCAGGGTCCCTCTCTACTTGTGACAGTGTTTTTGCGGACTGTCGACATCCATCAAGCAAGTCGAGGCTCCTGACATGTTTCAGGGGGCTCACGGAATTGCTCTGCATGCAGTGCAGGGAATCGGGCCTCATCTCGCTTGGAGGGGGAAGTCTCACTGTTTTTCTCGAGTTGCGGCGGGGACCTGGGGTACATTCTCGACTTACGGCGGGGATGGCCCTTCAACCCTCGTGTTTGTTCAACGAAGTCAGGACTCCTGTCGAGTTACGAGGGACACCTCAGGAGTCTCTTCGAGGCTTGGCAGGGCAAAAGGGACGCTTCTCGAGGTGAGTCGGGAGACCCAGGGTCCCTTTCCAGTAGCCACAGGGATACTGGGATTCCTGTCAATGTTCAAGAGGAGTCAGGCTCCGTCAAATTTGAAGCAGTGAGCTCTGCGTGCCTCTCGAGGTGTCAGAGGCATGTGAGGCATTCCGTCGAAAGGAGTCGGGGACCTAGGGCTTTCTCTAGGGACTCCACAGGTGGTGCAGACATCCCTTCACCTTGTGAGATGAAAGACTAGACTGTATTCAAGCCACTGCAAGGAAACCCGGCCTCCTTTCGAGTCAGGGCTTCTCGGTGTATATGCCCATTGAGGCAGCAATCTCAGGGTCCCTCCCTCATACCTATTGCTGAGAGAAGCCTCCTCTTGAGGGGCTTGTGGAAAGGTGGCCTACGTCTTGAGTCTAAGCCAGGGAATCAGCTCTCATCTCGAGGCAATTTTGGGGTACACGGAGCAGTCCTCGAGTTGCTCTGCTGAACTTGGTACTCCTCTAGACTTGGCCCGTTTTTCTCGGGGAACCTCTGGAGTTGCCTAAAGGGAGTCAAGCCTCAGGTCGTGTTTGATGGGGAACGGGGGATGGCTCTGGAGTCAATGCAGGGGAAGCGGGCCTCATCTCGAGTTGATTTGGGGCCCATGGAGCTCCTTCGCGATGCTGGTGTGACCTCAGGGTCCCTCTCTACTTGTGACAGTGTTTTTGCGGACTGTCTCGACATCCATCAAGCAAGTCGAGGCTCCTGACATGTTTCAGGGGGCTCACGGAATTGCTCTGCATGCAGTGCAGGGGAATCGGGCCTCATCTCGCTCGCTTGGAGGGGGAAGTCTCATGGTTTTTCTCGAGTTGCGGCGGGGACCTGGGGTACATTCTCGACTTACGGGGATGGCCCTTCAACCCTCGTGTTTGTTCAACGAAGTCAGGACTCCTGTCGAGTTACGAGGGACACCTCAGGAGTCTCTTCGAGGCTTGGCAGGGCAAAAGGGACGCTTCTCGAGGTGAGTCGGGAGACCCAGGGTCCCTTTCCAGTAGCCACAGGGATACTGGGATTCCTGTCAATGTTCAAGAGGAGTCAGGCTCCGTCAAATTTTGAAGCAGTGAGCTCTGCGTGCTCTCGAGGTGTCAGAGGCATGTGAGGCATTCCGTCGAAAGGAGTCGGGGACCTAGGGCTTTCTCTAGGGACTCCACAGGGGTTCAGACATCCCTTCACCTTGTGAGATGAAAAGACTAGACTGTATTCAAGCCACTGCAAGGAAACCCGGCCTCCTTTCGAGTCAGGGCTTCTCGGTGTATATGCCCATTGAGGCAGCAATCTCAGGGTCCCTCCCTCATACCTATTGCTGAGAGAAGCCTCCTCTTGAGGGGCTTGTGGAAAGGTGGCCTACGTCTTGAGTCTAAGCCAGGGAATCAGCTCTCATCTTGAGGCAATTTGGGGTACACGGAGCAGTCCTCGAGTTGCTCTGCTGAACTTGGTACTCCTCTAGACTTGGCCCGTTGTTCTCGGGGAACCTCTGGAGTTGCCTAAAGGGAGTCAAGCCTCAGGTCGTGTTTGATGGGGAACGGGGGATGGCTCTGGAGTCAATGCAGGGGAAGCGGGCCTCATCTCGAGTTGATTTGGGGCCCATGGAGCTCCTTCGCGATGCTGGTGTGACCTCAGGGTCCCTCTCTACTTGTGACAGTGTTTTTGCGGACTGTCTCGACATCCATCAAGCAAGTCGAGGCTCCTGACATGTTTCAGGGGGCTCACGGAATTGCTCTGCATGCAGTGCAGGGGAATCGGGCCTCATCTCGCTTGGAGGGGAAGTCTCATTTTTTCTCGAGTTGCGGCGGGGACCTGGGGTACATTCTCGACTTACGGCGGGGATGGCCCTTCAACCCTCGTGTTTGTTCAACGAAGTCAGGACTCCTGTCGAGTTACGAGGGACACCTCAGGAGTCTCTTCGAGGCTTGGCAGGGCAAAAGGACGCTTCTCGAGGTGAGTCGGGAGACCCAGGGTCCCTTTCCAGTAGCCACAGGGATACTGGGATTCCTGTAATGTTCAAGAGGAGTCAGGCTCCGTCAAATTTTGAAGCAGTGAGCTCTGCGTGCCTCTCGAGGTGTCAGAGGCATGTGAGGCATTCCGTCGAAAGGAGTCGGGGACCTAGGGCTTTCTCTAGGGACTCCACAGGTGGTGCAGACATCCCTTCACCTTGTGAGATGAAAGACTAGACTGTATTCAAGCCACTGCAAGAAAACCGGCCTCCTTTCGAGTCAGGGCTTCTCGGTGTATATGCCCATTGAGGCAGCAATCTCAGGGTCCCTCCCTCATACCTATTGCTGAGAGAAGCCTCTTCTTGAGGGGCTTGTGGAAAGTTGGCCTACGTCTTGAGTCTAAGCCAGGGAATCAGCTCTCATCTCGAGGCAATTTGGGGTACACGGAGCAGTCCTCGAGTTGCTCTGCTGAACTTGGTACTCCTCTAGACTTGGCCCGTTGTTCTCGGGGAACCTCTGGAGTTGCCTAAAGGGAGTCAAGCCTCAGGTCGTGTTTGATGGGAAACGGGGGATGGCTCTGGAGTCAATGCAGGGGAAGCGGGCCTCATCTCGAGTTGATTTGGGGCCCATGGAGCTCCTTCGCGATGCTGGTGTGACCTCAGGGTCCCTCTCTCTACTTGTGACAGTGTTTTTTGCGGACTGTCTCGACATCCATCAAGCAAGTCGAGGCTCCTGACATGTTTCAGGGGGCTCACGGAATTGCTCTGCATGCAGTGCAGGGAATCGGGCCTCATCTCGCTTGGAGGGGGAAGTCTCATATTTTTTCTCGAGTTGCGGCGGGGACCTGGGGTACATTCTCGACTTACGGCGGGGATGGCCCTTCAACCCTCGTGTTTGTTCAACGAAGTCACAGGACTCCTGTCGAGTTACGAGGGACACCTCAGGAATCTCTTCGAGGCTTGGCAGGGCAAAAGGACGCTTCTCGAGGTGAGTCGGGAGACCCAGGGTCCCTTTCCAGTAGCCACAGGGATACTGGGATTCCTGTCAATGTTCAAGAGGAGTCATCGTCGTCAAATTTTGAAGCAGTGAGCTCTGCGTGCCTCTCGAGGTGTCAGAGGCATGTGAGGCATTCCGTCGAAAGGAGTCGGGGACCTAGGGCTTTCTCTAGGGACTCCACAGGTGGTGCAGACATCCCTTCAGCTTGTGAGATGAAAGACTAGACTGTATTCAAGCCACTGCAAGGAAAGCCGGCCTCCTTTCGAGTCAGGGCTTCTCGGTGTATATGCCCATTGAGGCAGCAATCTCAGGGTCCCTCCCTCATACCTATTGCTGAGAGAAGCCTCCTCTTGAGGGGCTTGTGGAAAGGTGGCCTACGTCTTGAGTCTAAGCCAGGGAATCAGCTCTCATCTCGAGGCAATTTGGGGTACACGGAGCAGTCCTCGAGTTGCTCTCTGCTGAACTTGGTACTCCTCTAGACTTGGCCCGTTGTTCTCGGGGAACCTCTGGAGTTGCCTAAAGGGAGTCAAGCCTCAGGTCGTGTTTGATGGGGAACGGGGGATGGCTCTGGAGTCAATGCAGGGGAAGCGGGCCTCATCTCGAGTTGATTTGGGGCCCATGGAGCTCCTTCGCGATGCTGGTGTGACCTCAGGGTCCCTCTCTACTTGTGACAGTTTTTGCGGACTGTCTCGACATCCATCAAGCAAGTCGAGGCTCCTGACATGTTTCAGGGGGCTCACGGAATTGCTCTGCATGCAGTGCAGGGGAATCGGGCCTCATCTCTTGGAGGGGGAAGTCTCATGGTTTTTCTCGAGTTGCGGCGGGGACCTGGGGTACATTCTCGACTTACGGCGGGGATGGCCCTTCAACCCTCGTGTTTGTTCAACGAAGTCAGGACTCCTGTCGAGTTACGAGGGACACCTCAGGAGTCTCTTCGAGGCTTGGCAGGGCAAAAGGGACGCTTCTCGAGGTGAGTCGGGAGACCCAGGGTCCCTTTCCAGTAGCCACAGGGATACTGGGATTCCTGTCAATGTTCAAGAGGAGTCAGGCTCCGTCAAATTTTGAAGCAGTGAGCTCTGCGTGCCTCTCGAGGTGTCAGAGGCATGTGAGGCATTCCGTCGAAAGGAGTCGGGGACCTAGGGCTTTCTCTAGGGACTCCACAGGTGGTGCAGACATCCCTTCACCTTGTGAGATGAAAGACTAGACTGTATTCAAGCCACTGCAAGGAAACCCGGCCTCCTTTCGAGTCAGGGCTTCTCGGTGTATATGCCCATTGAGGCAGCAATCTCAGGGTCCCTCCCTCATACCTATTGCTGAGAGAAGCCTCCTCTTGAGGGGCTTGTGGAAAGGTGGCCTACGTCTTGAGTCTAAGCCAGGGAATCAGCTCTCATCTCGAGGCAATTTGGGGTACACGGAGCAGTCCTCGAGTTGCTCTGCTGAACTTGGTACTCCTCTAGACTTGGCCCGTTGTTCTCGGGGAACCTCTGGAGTTGCCTAAAGGGAGTCAAGCCTCAGGTCGTGTTTGATGGGGAACGGGGGATGGCTCTGGAGTCAATGCAGGGGAAGCGGGCCTCATCTCGAGTTGATTTGGGGCCCATGGAGCTCCTTCGCGATGCTGGTGTGACCTCAGGGTCCCTCTCTACTTGTGACAGTGTTTTTTGCGGACTGTCTCGACATCCATCAAGCAAGTCGAGGCTCCTGACATGTTTCAGGGGGCTCACGGAATTGCTCTGCATGCAGTGCAGGGGAATCGGGCCTCATCTCGCTTGGAGGGGGAAGTCTCATGGTTTTTCTCGAGTTGCGGCGGGGACCTGGGGTACATTCTCGACTTACGGCGGGGATGGCCCTTCAACCCTCGTGTTTGTTCAACGAAGTCAGGACTCCTGTCGAGTTACGAGGGACACCTCAGGAGTCTCTTCGAGGCTTGGCAGGGCAAAAGGGACGCTTCTCGAGGTGAGTCGGGAGACCCAGGGTCCCTTTCCAGTAGCCACAGGGATACTGGGATTCCTGTCAATGTTCAAGAGGAGTCAGGCTCCGTCAAATTTTGAAGCAGTGAGCTCTGCGTGCTCTCGAGGTGTCAGAGGCATGTGAGGCATTCCGTCGAAAGGAGTCGGGGACCTAGGGCTTTCTCTAGGGACTCCACAGGTGGTGCAGACATCCCTTCACCTTGTGAGATGAAAGACTAGACTGTATTCAAGCCACTGCAAGGAAACCCGGCCTCCTTTCGAGTCAGGGCTTCTCGGTGTATATGCCCATTGAGGCAGCAATCTCAGGGTCCCTCCCTCATACCTATTGCTGAGAGAAGCCTCCTCTTGAGGGGCTTGTGGAAAGGTGGCCTACGTCTTGAGTCTAAGCCAGGGAATCAGCTCTCATCTCGAGGCAATTTGGGGTACACGGAGCAGTCCTCGAGTTGCTCTGCTGAACTTGGTACTCCTCTAGACTTGGCCCGTTGTTCTCGGGAACCTCTGGAGTTGCCTAAAGGGAGTCAAGCCTCAGGTCGTGTTTGATGGGGAACGGGGGATGGCTCTGGAGTCAATGCAGGGGAAGCGGGCCTCATCTCGAGTTGATTGGGCCCATGGAGCTCCTTCGCGATGCTGGTGTGACCTCAGGGTCCCTCTCTACTTGTGACAGTGTTTTTGCGGACTGTCTCGACATCCATCAAGCAAGTCGAGGCTCCTGACATGTTTCAGGGGGCTCACGGAATTGCTCTGCATGCAGTGCAGGGGAATCGGGCCTCATCTCGCTTGGAGGGGGAAGTCTCATGGTTTTTCTCGAGTTGCGGCGGGGACCTGGGGTACATTCTCGACTTACGGCGGGGATGGCCCTTCAACCCTCGTGTTTGTTCAACGAAGTCAGGACTCCTGTCGAGTTACGAGGGACACCTCAGGAGTCTCTTCGAGGCTTGGCAGGGCAAAAGGACGCTTCTCGAGGTGAGTCGGGAGACCCAGGGTCCCTTTCCAGTAGCCACAGGGATACTGGGATTCCTGTCAATGTTCAAGAGGAGTCAGGCTCCGTCAAATTTTGAAGCAGTGAGCTCTGCGTGCCTCTCGAGGTGTCAGAGGCATGTGAGGCATTCCGTCGAAAGGAGTCGGGGACCTAGGGCTTTCTCTAGGGACTCCACAGGTGGTGCAGACATCCCTTCACCTTGTGAGATGAAAGACTAGACTGTATTCAAGCCACTGCAAGGAAACCCGGCCTCCTTTCGAGTCAGGGCTTCTCGGTGTATATGCCCATTGAGGCAGCAATCTCAGGGTCCCTCCCTCATACCTATTGCTGAGAGAAGCCTCCTCTTGAGGGGCTTGTGGAAAGGTGGCCTACGTCTTGAGTCTAAGCCAGGGAATCAGCTCTCATCTCGAGGCAATTTGGGGTACACGGAGCAGTCCTCGAGTTGCTCTGCTGAACTTGGTACTCCTCTAGACTTGGCCCGTTGTTCTCGGGGAACCTCTGGAGTTGCCTAAAGGGAGTCAAGCCTCAGGTCGTGTTTGATGGGGAACGGGGGATGGCTCTGGAGTCAATGCAGGGGAAGCGGGCCTCATCTCGAGTTGATTTGGGGCCCATGGAGCTCCTTCGCGATGCTGGTGTGACCTCAGGGTCCCTCTCTACTTGTGACAGTGTTTTTGCGGACTGTCTCGAGATCCATCAAGCAAGTCGAGGCTCCTGACATGTTTCATGGGGGGCTCACGGAATTGCTCTGCATGCAGTGCAGGGGAATCGGGCCTCATCTCGCTTGGAGGGGGAAGTCTCATGGTTTTTCTCGAGTTGCGGCGGGGACCTGGGGTACATTCTCGACTTACGGCGGGGATGGCCCTTCAACCCTCGTGTTTGTTCAACGAAGTCAGGACTCCTGTCGAGTTACGAGGGACACCTCAGGAGTCTCTTCGAGGCTTGGCAGGGCAAAAGGGACGCTTCTCGAGGTGAGTCGGGAGACCCAGGGTCCCTTTCCAGTAGCCACAGGGATACTGGATTCCTGTCAATGTTCAAGAGGAGTCAGGCTCCGTCAAATTTTGAAGCAGTGAGCTCTGCGTGCCTCTCGAGGTGTCAGAGGCATGTGAGGCATTCCGTCGAAAGGAGTCGGGGACCTAGGGCTTTCTCTAGGGACTCCACAGGTGGTGCAGACATCCCTTCACCTTGTGAGATGAAAGACTAGACTGTATTCAAGCCACTGCAAGGAAACCCGGCCTCCTTTCGAGTCAGGGCTTCTCGGTGTATATGCCCATTGAGGCAGCAATCTCAGGGTCCCTCCCTCATACCTATTGCTGAGAGAAGCCTCCTCTTGAGGGGCTTGTGGAAAGGTGGCCTACGTCTTGAGTCTAAGCCAGGGAATCAGCTCTCATCTCGAGGCAATTTGGGGTACACGGAGCAGTCCTCGAGTTGCTCTGCTGAACTTGGTTTTCTCCTCTAGACTTGGCCCGTTTTTCTCGGGGAACCTCTGGAGTTGCCTAAAGGAGTCAAGCCTCAGGTCGTGTTTGATGGGGAACGGGGGATGGCTCTGGAGTCAATGCAGGGGAAGCGGGCCTCATCTCGAGTTGATTTGGGGCCCATGGAGCTCCTTCGCGATGCTGGTGTGACCTCAGGGTCCCCTCTACTTGTGACAGTGTTTTTGCGGACTGTCTCGACATCCATCAAGCAAGTCGAGGCTCCTGACATGTTTCAGGGGGCTCACGGAATTGCTCTGCATGCAGTGCAGGGGAATCGGGCCTCATCTCGCTTGGAGGGGGAAGTCTCATGGTTTTTTCTCGAGTTGCGGCGGGGACCTGGGGTACATTCTCGACTTACGGCGGGGATGGCCCTTCAACCCTCGTGTTTGTTCAACGAAGTCAGGACTCCTGTCGAGTTACGAGGGACACCTCAGGAGTCTCTTCGAGGCTTGGCAGGGCAAAAGGACGCTTCTCGAGGTGAGTCGGGAGACCCAGGGTCCCTTTCCAGTAGCCACAGGGATACTGGGATTCCTGTCAATGTTCAAGAGGAGTCAGGCTCCGTCAAATTTTGAAGCAGTGAGCTCTGCGTGCCTCTCGAGGTGTCAGAGGCATGTGAGGCATTCCGTCGAAAGGAGTCGGGGACCTAGGGCTTTCTCTAGGGACTCCACAGGTGGTGCAGACATCCCTTCACCTTGTGAGATGAAAGACTAGACTGTATTCAAGCCACTGCAAGGAAACCGGCCTCCTTTCAAGTCAGGGCTTCTCGGTGTATATGCCCATTGAGGCAGCAATCTCAGGGTCCCTCCCTCATACCTATTGCTGAGAGAAGCCTCCTCTTGAGGGGCTTGTGGAAAGGTGGCCTACGTCTTGAGTCTAAGCCAGGGAATCAGCTCTCATCTCGAGGCAATTTGGGGTACACGGAGCAGTCCTCGAGTTGCTCTGCTGAACTTGGTACTCCTCTAGACTTGGCCCGTTGTTCTCGGGGAACCTCTGGAGTTGCCTAAAGGGAGTCAAGCCAGGTCGTGTTTGATGGGGAACGGGGGATGGCTCTGGAGTCAATGCAGGGGAAGCGGGCCTCATCTCGAGTTGATTTGGGGCCCATGGAGCTCCTTCGCGATGCTGGTGTGACCTCAGGGTCCCTCTCTACTTGTGACAGTGTGTTTTTGCGGACTGTCTCGACATCCATCAAGCAAGTCGAGGCTCCTGACATGTTTCAGGGGGCTCACGGAATTGCTCTGCATGCAGTGCAGGGGAATCGGGCCTCATCTCGCTTGGAGGGGGAAGTCTCATGGTTTTTCTCGAGTTGCGGCGGGGACCTGGGGTACATTCTCGACTTACGGCGGGGATGGCCCTTCAACCCTCGTGTTTGTTCAACGAAGTCAGGACTCCTGTCGAGTTACGAGGGACACCTCAGGAGTCTCTTCGAGGCTTGGCAGGGCAAAAGGGACGCTTCTCGAGGTGAGTCGGGAGACCCAGGGTCCCTTTCCAGTAGCCACAGGGATACTGGGATTCCTGTCAATGTTCAAGAGGAGTCAGGCTCCGTCAAATTTTGAAGCAGTGAGCTCTGCGTGCCTCTCGAGGTGTCAGAGGCATGTGAGGCATTCCGTCGAAAGGAGTCGGGGACCTAGGGCTTTCTCTAGGGACTCCACAGTGGTGCAGACATCCCTTCACCTTGTGAGATGAAAGACTAGACTGTATTCAAGCCACTGCAAGGAAACCCGGCCTCCTTTCGAGTCAGGGCTTCTCGGTGTATATGCCCATTGAGGCAGCAATCTCAGGGTCCCTCCCTCATACCTATTGCTGAGAGAAGCCTCCTCTTGAGGGGCTTGTGGAAAGGTGGCCTACGTCTTGAGTCTAAGCCAGGGAATCAGCTCTCATCTCGAGGCAATTTGGGGTACACGGAGCAGTCCTCGAGTTGCTCTGCTGAACTTGGTACTCCTCTAGACTTGGCCCGTTGTTTCTCGGGAACCTCTGGAGTTGCCTAAAGGGAGTCAAGCCTCAGGTCGTGTTTGATGGGGAACGGGGGATGGCTCTGGAGTCAATGCAGGGGAAGCGGGCCTCATCTCGAGTTGATTTGGGGCCCATGGAGCTCCTTCGCGATGCTGGTGTGACCTCAGGGTCCCTCTCTACTTGTGACAGTGTTTTTGCGGACTGTCTCGACATCCATCAAGCAAGTCGAGGCTCCTGACATGTTTCAGGGGGCTCACGGAATTGCTCTGCATGCAGTGCAGGGGAATCGGGCCTCATCTCGCTTTGAGGGGGAAGTCTCATGGTTTTTCTCGAGTTGCGAGGCGGGGGACCTGGGGTACATTCTCGACTTACGGCGGGGATGGCCCTTCAACCCTCGTGTTTGTTCAACGAAGTCAGGACTCCTGTCGAGTTACGAGGGACACCTCAGGAGTCTCTTCGAGGCTTGGCAGGGCAAAAGGACGCTTCTCGAGGTGAGTCGGGAGACCCAGGGTCCCTTTCCAGTAGCCACAGGGATACTGGGATTCCTGTCAATGTTCAAGAGGAGTCAGGCTCCGTCAAATTTTGAAGCAGTGAGCTCTGCGTGCCTCTCGAGGTGTCAGAGGCATGTGAGGCATTCCGTCGAAAGGAGTCGGGGACCTAGGGCTTTCTCTAGGGACTCCACAGGTGGTGCAGACATCCCTTCACCTTGTGAGATGAAAGACTAGACTGTATTCAAGCCACTGCAAGGAAACCCGGCCTCCTTTCGAGTCAGGGCTTCTCGGTGTATATGCCCATTGAGGCAGCAATCTCAGGGTCCCTCCCTCATACCTATTGCTGAGAGAAGCCTCCTCTTGAGGGGCTTGTGGAAAGGTGGCCTACGTCTTGAGTCTAAGCCAGGGAATCAGCTCTCATCTCGAGGCAATTTGGGGTACACGGAGCAGTCCTCGAGTTGCTCTGCTGAACTTGGTACTCCTCTAGACTTGGCCCGTTGTTCTCGGGGAACCTCTGGAGTTGCCTAAAGGGAGTCAAGCCCAGGTCGTGTTTGATGGGGAACGGGGGATGGCTCTGGAGTCAATGCAGGGGAAGCGGGCCTCATCTCGAGTTGATTTGGGGCCCATGGAGCTCCTTCGCGATGCTGGTGTGACCTCAGGGTCCCTCTCTACTTGTGACAGTGTTTTTGCGGACTGTCTCGACATCCATCAAGCAAGTCGAGGCTCCTGACATGTTTCAGGGGGCTCACGGAATTGCTCTGCATGCAGTGCAGGGGAATCGGGCCTCATCTCGCTTGGAGGGGGAAGTCTCATGTTTTTTCTCGAGTTGCGGCGGGGACCTGGGGTACATTCTCGACTTACGGCGGGGATGGCCCTTCAACCCTCGTGTTTGTTCAACGAAGTCAGGACTCCTGTCGAGTTACGAGGGACACCTCAGGAGTCTCTTCGAGGCTTGGCAGGGCAAAAGGGACGCTTCTCGAGGTGAGTCGGGAGACCCAGGGTCCCTTTCCAGTAGCCACAGGGATACTGGGATTCCTGTCAATGTTCAAGAGGAGTCAGGCTCCGTCAATTTTGAAGCAGTGAGCTCTGCGTGCCTCTCGAGGTGTCAGAGGCATGTGAGGCATTCCGTCGAAAGGAGTCGGGGACCTAGGGCTTTCTCTAGGGACTCCACAGGGGGTGCAGACATCCCTTCACCTTGTGAGATGAAAGACTAGACTGTATTCAAGCCACTGCAAGGAACCCGGCCTCCTTTCGAGTCAGGGCTTCTCGGTGTATATGCCCATTGAGGCAGCAATCTCAGGGTCCCTCCCTCATACCTATTGCTGAGAGAAGCCTCCTCTTGAGGGGCTTGTGGAAAGGTGGCCTACGTCTTGAGTCTAAGCCAGGGAATCAGCTCTCATCTCGAGGCAATTTGGGGTACACGGAGCAGTCCTCGAGTTGCTCTGCTGAACTTGGTACTCCTCTAGACTTGGCCCGTTGTTCTCGGGGAACCTCTGGAGTTGCCTAAAGGGAGTCAAGCCAGGTCGTGTTTGATGGGGAACGGGGGATGGCTCTGGAGTCAATGCAGGGGAAGCGGGCCTCATCTCGAGTTGATTTGGGGCCCATGGAGCTCCTTCGCGATGCTGGTGTGACCTCAGGGTCCCTCTCTACTTGTGACAGTGTTTTTGCGGACTGTCTCGACATCCATCAAGCAAGTCGAGGCTCCTGACATGTTTCAGGGGCTCACGGAATTGCTCTGCATGCAGTGCAGGGGAATCGGGCCTCATCTCGCTTGGAGGGGGAAGTCTCATGGTTTTTCTCGAGTTGCGGCGGGGACCTGGGGTACATTCTCGACTTACGGCGGGGATGGCCCTTCAACCCTCGTGTTTGTTCAACGAAGTCAGGACTCCTGTCGAGTTACGAGGGACACCTCAGGAGTCTCTTCGAGGCTTGGCAGGGCAAAAGGACGCTTCTCGAGGTGAGTCGGGAGACCCAGGGTCCCTTTCCAGTAGCCACAGGGATACTGGGATTCCTGTCAATGTTCAAGAGGAGTCAGGCTCCGTCAAATTTTGAAGCAGTGAGCTCTGCGTGCCTCTCGAGGTGTCAGAGGCATGTGAGGCATTCCGTCGAAAGGAGTCGGGGACCTAGGGCTTTCTCTAGGGACTCCACAGGTGGTGCAGACATCCCTTCACCTTGTGAGATGAAAGACTAGACTGTATTCAAGCCACTGCAAGAAATCCCGGCCTCCTTTCGAGTCAGGGCTTCTCGGTGTATATGCCCATTGAGGCAGCAATCTCAGGGTCCCTCCCTCATACCTATTGCTGAGAGAAGCCTCCTCTTGAGGGGCTTGTGGAAAGGTGGCCTACGTCTTGAGTCTAAGCCAGGGAATCAGCTCTCATCTCGAGGCAATTTGGGGTACACGGAGCAGTCCTCGAGTTGCTCTGCTGAACTTGGTACTCCTCTAGACTTGGCCCGTTGTTCTCGGGGAACCTCTGGAGTTGCCTAAAGGGAGTCAAGCCTCAGGTCGTGTTTGATGGGGAACGGGGGATGGCTCTGGAGTCAATGCAGGGGAAGCGGGCCTCATCTCGAGTTGATTTGGGGCCCATGGAGCTCCTTCGCGATGCTGGTGTGACCTCAGGGTCCCCCTCTCTACTTGTGACAGTGTTTTTGCGGACTGTCTCGACATCCATCAAGCAAGTCGAGGCTCCTGACATGTTTCAGGGGGCTCACGGAATTGCTCTGCATGCAGTGCAGGGGAATCGGGCCTCATCTCGCTTGGAGGGGGAAGTCTCATGGTTTTTCTCGAGTTGCGGCGGGGACTGGGGTACATTCTCGACTTACGGCGGGGATGGCCCTTCAACCCTCGTGTTTGTTCAACGAAGTCAGGACTCCTGTCGAGTTACGAGGGACACCTCAGGAGTCTCTTCGAGGCTTGGCAGGGCAAAAGGACGCTTCTCGAGGTGAGTCGGGAGACCCAGGGTCCCTTTCCAGTAGCCACAGGGATACTGGGATTCCTGTCAATGTTCAAGAGGAGTCAGGCTCCGTCAAATTTTGAAGCAGTGAGCTCTGCGTGCCTCTCGAGGTGTCAGAGGCATGTGAGGCATTCCGTCGAAAGGAGTCGGGGACCTAGGGCTTTCTCTAGGGACTCCACAGGTGGTGCAGACATCCCTTTCCTTGTGAGATGAAAGACTAGACTGTATTCAAGCCACTGCAAGGAAACCCGGCCTCCTTTCGAGTCAGGGCTTCTCGGTGTATATGCCCATTGAGGCAGCAATCTCAGGGTCCCTCCCTCATACCTATTGCTGAGAGAAGCCTCCTCTTGAGGGGCTTGTGGAAAGGTGGCCTACGTCTTGAGTCTAAGCCAGGGAATCAGCTCTCATCTCGAGGCAATTTGGGGTACACGGAGCAGTCCTCGAGTTGCTCTGCTGAACTTGGTACTCCTCTAGACTTGGCCCGTTGTTCGGGGAACCTCTGGAGTTGCCTAAAGGGAGTCAAGCCTCAGGTCGTGTTTGATGGGGAACGGGGGATGGCTCTGGAGTCAATGCAGGGGAAGCGGGCCTCATCTCGAGTTGATTTGGGGCCCATGGAGCTCCTTCGCGATGCTGGTGTGACCTCAGGGTCCCTCTCTACTTGTGACAGTGTTTTTGCGGACTGTCTCGACATCCATCAAGCAAGTCGAGGCTCCTGACATGTTTCAGGGGGCTCACGGAATTGCTCTGCATGCAGTGCAGGGGAATCGGGCCTCATCTCGCTTGGAGGGGGAAGTCTCATGGTTTTTTTCTCGAGTTGCGGCGGGGACCTGGGGTACATTCTCGACTTACGGCGGGGATGGCCCTTCAACCCTCGTGTTTGTTCAACGAAGTCAGGACTCCTGTCGAGTTACGAGGGACACCTCAGGAGTCTCTTCGAGGCTTGGCAGGGCAAAAGGGACGCTTCTCGAGGTGAGTCGGGAGACCCAGGGTCCCTTTCCAGTAGCCACAGGGATACTGGGATTCCTGTCAATGTTCAAGAGGAGTCAGGCTCCGTCAATTTTGAAGCAGTGAGCTCTGCGTGCCTCTCGAGGTGTCAGAGGCATGTGAGGCATTCCGTCGAAAGGAGTCGGGGACCTAGGGCTTTCTCTAGGGACTCCACAGGTGGTGCAGACATCCCTTCACCTTGTGAGATGAAAGACTAGACTGTATTCAAGCCACTGCAAGGAAACCCGGCCTCCTTTCGAGTCAGGGCTTCTCGGTGTATATGCCCATTGAGGCAGCAATCTCAGGGTCCCTCCCTCATACCTATTGCTGAGAGAAGCCTCCTCTTGAGGGGCTTGTGGAAAGGTGGCCTACGTCTTGAGTCTAAGCCAGGGAATCAGCTCTCATCTCGAGGCAATTTGGGGTACACGGAGCAGTCCTCGAGTTGCTCTGCTGAACTTGGTACTCCTCTAGACTTGGCCCGTTGTTCTCGGGGAACCTCTGGAGTTGCCTAAAGGGAGTCAAGCCTCAGGTCGTGTTTGATGGGGAACGGGGGATGGCTCTGGAGTCAATGCAGGGGGAGCGGGCCTCATCTCGAGTTGATTTGGGGCCCATGGAGCTCCTTCGCGATGCTGGTGTGACCTCAGGGTCCCTCTCTACTTGTGACAGTGTTTTTGCGGACTGTCTCGACATCCATCAAGCAAGTCGAGGCTCCTGACATGTTTCAGGGGGCTCACGGAATTGCTCTGCATGCAGTGCAGGGGAATCGGGCCTCATCTCGCTTGGAGGGGGAAGTCTCATGGTTTTTCTCGAGTTGCGGCGGGGACCTGGGGTACATTCTCGACTTACGGCGGGGATGGCCCTTCAACCCTCGTGTTTGTCAACGAAGTCAGGACTCCTGTCGAGTTACGAGGGACACCTCAGGAGTCTCTTCGAGGCTTGGCAGGGCAAAAGGACGCTTCTCGAGGTGAGTCGGGAGACCCAGGGTCCCTTTCCAGTAGCCACAGGGATACTGGGATTCCTGTCAATGTTCAAGAGGAGTCAGGCTCCGTCAAATTTTGAAGCAGTGACTCTGCGTGCCCTCTCTCGAGGTGTCAGAGGCATGTGAGGCATTCCGTCGAAAGGAGTCGGGGACCTAGGGCTTTCTCTAGGGACTCCACAGGTGGTGCAGACATCCCTTCACCTTGTGAGATGAAAGACTAGACTGTATTCAAGCCACTGCAAGGAAACCCGGCCTCCTTTCGAGTCAGGGCTTCTCGGTGTATATGCCCATTGAGGCAGCAATCTCAGGCTCCCTCCCTCATACCTATTGCTGAGAGAAGCCTCCTCTTGAGGGGCTTGTGGAAAGGTGGCCTACGTCTTGAGTCTAAGCCAGGGAATCAGCTCTCATCTCGAGGCAATTTGGGGTACACGGAGCAGTCCTCGAGTTGCTCTGCTGAACTTGGTACTCCTCTAGACTTGGCCCGTTGTTCTCGGGGAACCTCTGGAGTTGCCTAAAGGGAGTCAAGCCTCAGGTCGTGTTTGATGGGGAACGGGGGATGGCTCTGGAGTCAATGCAGGGGAAGCGGGCCTCATCTCGAGTTGATTTGGGGCCCATGGAGCTCCTTCGCGATGCTGCTGGTGTGACCTCAGGGTCCCTCTCTACTTGTGACAGTGTTTTTGCGGACTGTCTCTCTCGACATCCATCAAGCAAGTCGAGGCTCCTGACATGTTTCAGGGGGCTCACGGAATTGCTCTGCATGCAGTGCAGGGGAATCGGGCCTCATCTCGCTTGGAGGGGGAAGTCTCATTTTTTTTCTCGAGTTGCGGCGGGGACCTGGGGTACATTCTCGACTTACGGCGGGGATGGCCCTTCAACCCTCGTGTTTGTTCAACGAAGTCAGGACTCCTGTCGAGTTACGAGGGACACCTCAGGAGTCTCTTCGAGGCTTGGCAGGGCAAAAGGACGCTTCTCGAGGTGAGTCGGGAGACCCAGGGTCCCTTTCCAGTAGCCACAGGGATACTGGGATTCCTGTCAATGTTCAAGAGGAGTCAGGCTCCGTCATTTTGAAGCAGTGAGCTCTGCGTGCCTCTCGAGGTGTCAGAGGCATGTGAGGCATTCCGTCGAAAGGAGTCGGGGACCTAGGGCTTTCTCTAGGGACTCCACAGGTGGTGCAGACATCCCTTCACCTTGTGAGATGAAAGACTAGACTGTATTCAAGCCACTGCAAGGAAACCCGGCCTCCTTTCGAGTCAGGGCTTCTCGGTGTATATGCCCATTTGAGGCAGCAATCTCAGGGTCCCTCCCTCATACCTATGCTGCTGAGAGAAGCCTCCTCTTGAGGGGCTTGTGGAAAGGTGGCCTACGTCTTGAGTCTAAGCCAGGGAATCAGCTCTCATCTCGAGGCAATTTGGGGTACACGGAGCAGTCCTCGAGTTGCTCTGCTGAACTTGGTACTCCTCTAGACTTGGCCCGTTGTTCTCGGGGAACCTCTGGAGTTGCCTAAGGGAGTCAAGCCTCAGGTCGTGTTTGATGGGGAACGGGGGATGGCTCTGGAGTCAATGCAGGGGAGCGGGCCTCATCTCGAGTTGATTTGGGGCCCATGGAGCTCCTTCGCGATGCTGGTGTGACCTCAGGGTCCCTCTCTACTTGTGACAGTGTTTTTGCGGACTGTCTCGACATCCATCAAGCAAGTCGAGGCTCCTGACATGTTTCAGGGGGCTCACGGAATTGCTCTGCATGCAGTGCAGGGGAATCGGGCCTCATCTCGCTTGGAGGGGGAAGTCTCATGGTTTTTCTCGAGTTGCGGCGGGGACCTGGGGTACATTCTCGACTTACGGCGGGGATGGCCCTTCAACCCTCGTGTTTGTTCAACGAAGTCAGGACTCCTGTCGAGTTACGAGGGACACCTCAGGAGTCTCTTCGAGGCTTGGCAGGGCAAAAGGACGCTTCTCGAGGTGAGTCGGGAGACCCAGGGTCCCTTTCCAGTAGCCACAGGGATACTGGGATTCCTGTCAATGTTCAAGAGGAGTCAGGCTCCGTCAAATTTTGAAGCAGTGAGCTCTGCGTGCCTCTCGAGGTGTCAGAGGCATGTGAGGCATTCCGTCGAAAGGAGTCGGGGACCTAGGGCTTTCTCTAGGGACTCCACAGGTGGTGCAGACATCCCTTCACCTTGTGAGATGAAAGACTAGACTGTATTCAAGCCACTGCAAGGAAACCCGGCCTCCTTTCGAGTCAGGGCTTCTCGGTGTATATGCCCATTGAGGCAGCAATCTCAGGGTCCCTCCCTCATACCTATTGCTGAGAGAAGCCTCCTCTTGAGGGGCTTGTGGAAAGGTGGCCTACGTCTTGAGTCTAAGCCAGGGAATCAGCTCTCATCTCGAGGCAATTTGGGGTACACGGAGCAGTCCTCGAGTTGCTCTGCTGAACTTGGTACTCCTCTAGACTTGGCCCGTTGTTCTCGGGGAACCTCTGGAGTTGCCTAAAGGGAGTCAAGCCTCAGGTCGTGTTTGATGGGGAACGGGGGATGGCTCTGGAGTCAATGCAGGGGAAGCGGGCCTCATCTCGAGTTGATTTGGGGCCCATGGAGCTCCTTCGCGATGCTGGTGTGACCTCAGGGTCCCTCTCTACTTGTGACAGTGTTTTTGCGGACTGTCTCGACATCCATCAAGCAAGTCGAGGCTCCTGACATGTTTCAGGGGGCTCACGGAATTGCTCTGCATGCAGTGCAGGGGAATCGGGCCTCATCTCGCTTGGAGGGGGAAGTCTCATGGTTTTTCTCGAGTTGCGGCGGGGACCTGGGGTACATTCTCGACTTACGGCGGGGATGGCCCTTCAACCCTCGTGTTTGTTCAACGAAGTCAGGACTCCTGTCGAGTTACGAGGGACACCTCAGGAGTCTCTTCGAGGCTTGGCAGGGCAAAAGGGACGCTTCTCGAGGTGAGTCGGGAGACCCAGGGTCCCTTTCCAGTAGCCACAGGGATACTGGGATTCCTGTCAATGTTCAAGAGGAGTCAGGCTCCGTCAAATTTTGAAGCAGTGAGCTCTGCGTGCCTCTCGAGGTGTCAGAGGCATGTGAGGCATTCCGTCGAAAGGAGTCGGGGACCTAGGGCTTTCTCTAGGGACTCCACGGGTGGTGCAGACATCCCTTCACCTTGTGAGATGAAAGACTAGACTGTATTCAAGCCACTGCAAGGAAAGCCGGCCTCCTTTCGAGTCAGGGCTTCTCGGTGTATATGCCCATTGAGGCAGCAATCTCAGGGTCCCTCCCTCATACCTATTGCTGAGAGAAGCCTCCTCTTGAGGGGCTTGTGAAAAGGTGGCCTACGTCTTGAGTCTAAGCCAGGGAATCAGCTCTCATCTCGAGGCAATTTGGGGTACACGGAGCAGTCCTCGAGTTGCTCTGCTGAACTTGGTACTCCTCTAGACTTGGCCCGTTGTTGTTCTCGGGGAACCTCTGGAGTTGCCTAAAGGGAGTCAGCCTCAGGTCGTGTTTGATGGGGAACGGGGGATGGCTCTGGAGTCAATGCAGGGGAAGCGGGCCTCATCTCGAGTTGATTTGGGGCCCATGGAGCTCCTTCGCGATGCTGGTGTGACCTCAGGGTCCCTCTCTACTTGTGACAGTGTTTTTGCGGACTGTCTCGACATCCATCAAGCAAGTCGAGGCTCCTGACATGTTTCAGGGGGCTCACGGAATTGCTCTGCATGCAGTGCAGGGGAATCGGGCCTCATCTCGCTTGGAGGGGGAAGTCTCATATTTTTTCTCGAGTTGCGGCGGGGACCTGGGGTACATTCTCGACTTACGGCGGGGATGGCCCTTCAACCCTCGTGTTTGTTCAACGAAGTCAGGACTCCTGTCGAGTTACGAGGGACACCTCAGGAGTCTCTTCGAGGCTTGGCAGGGCAAAAGGACGCTTCTCGAGGTGAGTCGGGAGACCCAGGGTCCCTTTCCAGTAGCCACAGGGATACTGGGATTCCTGTCAATGTTCAAGAGGAGTCAGGCTCCGTCAAATTTTGAAGCAGTGAGCTCTGCGTGCCTCTCGAGGTGTCAGAGGCATGTGAGGCATTCCGTCGAAAGGAGTCGGGGACCTAGGGCTTTCTCTAGGGACTCCACAGGTGGTGCAGACATCCCTTCACTTGTGAGATGAAAGACTAGACTGTATTCAAGCCACTGCAAGGAAAGCCGGCCTCCTTTCGAGTCAGGGCTTCTCGGTGTATATGCCCATTGAGGCAGCAATCTCAGGGTCCCTCCCTCATACCTATTGCTGAGAGAAGCCTCCTCTTGAGGGGCTTGTGGAAAGTTGGCCTACGTCTTGAGTCTAAGCCAGGGAATCAGCTCTCATCTCGAGGCAATTTGGGGTACACGGAGCAGTCCTCGAGTTGCTCTGCTGAACTTGGTACTCCTCTAGACTTGGCCCGTTGTTCTCGGGGAACCTCTGGAGTTGCCTAAAGGGAGTCAAGCCTCAGGTCGTGTTTGATGGGGAACGGGGGATGGCTCTGGAGTCAATGCAGGGGAAGCGGGCCTCATCTCGAGTTGATTTGGGGCCCATGGAGCTCCTTCGCGATGCTGGTGTGACCTCAGGGTCCCTCTCTACTTGTGACAGTGTTTTTGCGGACTGTCTCGACATCCATCAAGCAAGTCGAGGCTCCTGACATGTTTCAGGGGGCTCACGGAATTGCTCTGCATGCAGTGCAGGGGAATCGGGCCTCATCTCGCTTGGAGGGGGAAGTCTCATGGTTTTTCTCGAGTTGCGGCGGGGACCTGGGGTACATTCTCGACTTACGGCGGGGATGGCCCTTCAACCCTCGTGTTTGTTCCGAAGTCAGGACTCCTGTCGAGTTACGAGGGACACCTCAGGAGTCTCTTCGAGGCTTGGCAGGGCAAAAGGGACGCTTCTCGAGGTGAGTCGGGAGACCCAGGGTCCCTTTCCAGTAGCCACAGGGATACTGGGATTCCTGTCAATGTTCAAGAGGAGTCAGGCTCCGTCAAATTTTGAAGCAGTGAGCTCTGCGTGCCTCTCGAGGTGTCAGAGGCATGTGAGGCATTCCGTCGAAAGGAGTCGGGACCTAGGGCTTTCTCTAGGGACTCCACAGGTGGTGCAGACATCCCTTCACCTTGTGAGATGAAAGACTAGACTGTATTCAAGCCACTGCAAGGAAACCGGCCTCCTTTCGAGTCAGGGCTTCTCGGTGTATATGCCCATTGAGGCAGCAATCTCAGGGTCCCTCCCTCATACCTATTGCTGAGAGAAGCCTCCTCTTGAGGGGCTTGTGGAAAGGTGGCCTACGTCTTGAGTCTAAGCCAGGGAATCAGCTCTCATCTCGAGGCAATTTGGGGTACACGGAGCAGTCCTCGAGTTGCTCTGCTGAACTTGGTACTCCTCTAGACTTGGACCGTTGTTCTCGGGGAACCTCTGGAGTTGCCTAAAGGGAGTCAAGCCTCAGGTCGTGTTTGATGGGGAACGGGGGATGGCTCTGGAGTCAATGCAGGGGAAGCGGGCCTCATCTCGAGTTGATTTGGGGCCCATGGAGCTCCTTCGCGATGCTGGTGTGACCTCAGGGTCCCTCTCTACTTGTGACTGTGTTTTGCGGACTGTCTCGACATCCATCAAGCAAGTCGAGGCTCCTGACATGTTTCAGGGGGCTCACGGAATTGCTCTGCATGCAGTGCAGGGGAATCGGGCCTCATCTCGCTTGGAGGGGGAAGTCTCATTTTTTTCTCGAGTTGCGGCGGGGACCTGGGGTACATTCTCGACTTACGGCGGGGATGGCCCTTCAACCCTCGTGTTTGTTCAACGAAGTCAGGACTCCTGTCGAGTTACGAGGGACACCTCAGGAGTCTCTTCGAGGCTTGGCAGGGCAAAAGGACGCTTCTCGAGGTGAGTCGGGAGACCCAGGGTCCCTTTCCAGTAGCCACAGGGATACTGGGATTCCTGTCAATGTTCAAGAGGAGTCAGGCTCCGTCACATTTTGAAGCAGTGAGCTCTGCGTGCCTCTCGAGGTGTCAAAGGCATGTGAGGCATTCCGTCGAAAGGAGTCGGGGACCTAGGGCTTTCTCTAGGGACTCCACAGGTGGTGCAGACATCCCTTCAGCTTGTGAGATGAAAGACTAGACTGTATTCAAGCCACTGCAAGGAAACCGGCCTCCTTTCGAGTCAGGGCTTCTCGGTGTATATGCCCATTGAGGCAGCAATCTCAGGGTCCCTCCCTCATACCTATTGCTGAGAGAAGCCTCCTCTTGAGGGGCTTGTGGAACTTTGGCCTACGTCTTGAGTCTAAGCCAAGGAATCAGCTCTCATCTCGAGGCAATTTGGGGTACACGGAGCATGCCTCGAGTTGCTCTGCTGAACTTGGTATTCTTCTAGACTTGGCATGGTGTTCTCGGGGAACCTCTGGAGTTGCCTAAAGGGAGTCAAGCCTCAGGTCGTGTTTGATGGGGAACGGGGGATGGCTCTGGAGTCAATGCAGGGGAAGCGGGCCTCATCTCGAGTTGATTTGGGGCCCATGGAGCTCCTTCGCGATGCTGGTGTGACCTCAGTGTCCCTCTCTACTTGTGACAGTGTTTTGCGGACTGTCTCGACATCCATCAAGCAAGTCGAGGCTCCTGACATGTTTCATGGGGCTCACGGAATTGCTCTGCATGCAGTGCAGGGGAATTGGGCCTCATCTCGCTTGGAGGGGAAGTCTCATGGTTTTTCTCGAGTTGCGGCGGGGACCAGGGGTATATTCTCGACTTACGGCGGGGATGGCCCTTCAACCCTCGTGTTTGTTCAACGAAGTCAGGACTCCTGTCGAGTTAAGAGGGACACCTCAGGATCTCTTCGAGGCTTGGCAGGGCAAAAGGACGCTTCTCGAGGTGAGTCGGGAGACCCAGGGTCCCTTTCCAGTAGCCACAGGGATACTGGGATTCCTGTCAATGTTCAAGAGGAGTCAGGCTCCGTCACCTTTTGAAGCAGTGAACTCTGCGTGCCTCTCGAGGTGTCAGAGGCATGTGAGGCATTCCGTCGAAAGGAGTCGGGGACCTAGGGCTTTCTCTAGGGACTCCACAGGGGATTCAGACATCCCTTCACCTTGTGAGATGAAAAGATGAGCCTGTATTCAAGCCACTGCAAGGAAACCGGCCTCCTTTCGAGTCAGGGCTTCTCGGTGTATATGCCCATTGAGGCAGCAATCTCAGGGTCCCTCCCTCATACCTATTGCTGAGAGAAGCCTCCTCTTGAGGGGCTTGTGGAAAGTTGGCCTACGTCTTGAGTCTAAGCCAGGGAATCAGCTCTCATCTCGAGGCAATTTGGGGTACACGGAGCATGCCTCGATTTGCTCTGCTGAACTTGGTATTCCTCTAGACTTGGCCCGTTGTTCTCGGGGAACCTCTGGAGTTGCCTAAAGTAAGTCAAGCCTCAGGTCGTGTTTGATGGGGAACGGGGATGGCTCTGGAGTCAATGCAGGGGAAGCGGGCCTCATCTCGAGTTGATTTGGGGCCCATGGAGCTCCTTCGCGATGCTGGTGTGACCTCAGGTCGCTCTATACTTGTGACAGTGTTTTTGCGGATTGTCTCGACATCCATAAAGCAAGTCGAGGCTCCTGACATGTTTCATGGGGCTCACGGAATTGCTCTGCATGCAGTGCAGGGAATCGGGACTCATCTCGCTTGGAGGGGGAAGTCTCATGGTTTTTCTCGAGTTGCGGCGGGGACCTGGGGTACATTCTCGACTTACGGCGGGGATGGCCCTTCAACCCTCGTGTTTGTTCAGCGAAGTCAGGACTCCTGTCGAGATACGAGGGACACCTCAGGAATCTCTTCGAGGCTTGGCTTCAGAGGGACGCTTCTCGAGGTGAGTTGGGAGACCCAGGGTCCCTTTCCAAGAGCCACAGGGATATTGGGATTCCTGTCAATGTTCAAGAGGAGTCAGGCTCCGTCACCTTTTGAAGCAGTGAACTCTGCGTGCCCCTCGAAGTGTCAAAGGCATGTGAGGCATTACATCGAAAGGAGTCGGGGAACTAGTGCTTTCTCTAGGGACTCCACAGGGGATTCAGACATCCCTTCACCTTGTGAGATGAAAGACGATCCTGTATTCAAGCCACTGCAAGGAA
Source organism: Odocoileus hemionus (assembly GCA_020976825.1). Lineage (NCBI taxonomy): Eukaryota > Metazoa > Chordata > Mammalia > Artiodactyla > Cervidae > Odocoileus > Odocoileus hemionus. The sequence goes on along the minus strand of JAJLRB010001629.1, from coordinate 104,619 downwards.
ACCCGGCCTCCTTTCGAGTCAGGGCTTCTCGGTGTATATTCCATTGAGGCAGCATATCTCAGGGTCCCTCCCTCATACCTATTGCTGGGAGAAGTCTCCTCTTGAGGGGCTTGTGGAAAGTTGGCATATGTCTTGAGTCTAAGCCAGGGAATCAGCTCTCATCTCGAGCGATTTGGGGTACACAGAGAATTCCTCGAGTTGCTGTGCTGAACTTGATGTTCCTTTAGACTGGGACTGTGTTCTCAGGGAATTTCTGGAGTTGCCTAAAGGAAGTCAAGCCAGGTCGTGTTTGAAGGGAACGCGGGAAGGCTCCGGAGTCAATGCTGGAGAATCGGCCTCATCTCGAGTTGATTTGGGGTACATGAAGATCCTTCGTGTTGCTGGGGTGACCTCAGGGTCCCTCTAGACATGTGACAGTGTTTTTGAGGACTGTCTCGAGATATATCAACCAAGTCGAGGCTCCTTACATGTTTCTGGGGATCACGAAATTGCTCTGCGTGCAACGCAGGGGAATCGGGCCTCATCTCGCTTCGAGGGGGAAGGCTCATGGTTTTTCTCGAGTTATGGCGGGGTCCTGGGGTATATTCTCGAGTTATGGCGGGGATGGCCCATCAACCCTCGTGTTTCTTCAGCGACGTCAGGACTCCTCTTTAGTTTCGAGGGACACCTCAGGAATCTCTTCGAGGCTTGGCAGGGCAAAAGGGACGCTTCTCGAGGTGAGGCGGGGACCCAGGTCCCCTATCCAGTAGCCACAGAGATATTGGGATTCCTATCAATGTTCAAGAGGTATCAAGCATCGTCACCCTTTGAAGCAGTGAACTCTGCGTGCCTCTCGAGGTATCAAAGTCATGTGAGGCATTCTCTTGAAATGAGGCGGGGACCTAGGGCTTTCTCTAGGGATTCAACAGGGCATTCAGACATCCTTCACCTTGGGAGATGAAAGAGGAGCCTTTATTCAAGCCACTGCATTGAAATCCGGCCTCTTTTCGAGTCAGGGATTTTCGGTGTATATTCCACTTGAGGCAGCACACTCCGGGTCCCTCCCTCATACCTATTGCTTAGAGAAGCCTCCTCTTGAGAAGCTTGTGGAAAGTTGGCATTCGTCTTGATTCTAAGCCAGGGAATCAGCTCTAATCTCTAGACGATTTCGGGTACAGAGAGCATTGCTCGACTTGCTGTGCTGAACTTAGTGTTCCTCTAGACTTGGGACGGTGTTCTAGGGAAATCTCTGGACTTGCCTAAAGTAAGTCAAGCCACTGGTCGTGTTCGATATGGAACGGGGGATGGCTCTGGAGCCAATGCAGGGGAATCGGGGTTCATCTCGCTTCGAGGGGGATTTCTCACGGTTTTTCTCGAGTGGCGGCGGGGATCTGGGGTATAATCTCCAGTTACGTCGGGGATGGCCCTTCAAAACTCGTGCTTGTTCAGCGACATCAGGACTCCTGTCTAGTTACGAGGGACTCCTCAGGACTCTCTTCGAGGCTTGGTAGGGCAAAAGACACCCTTCTCGAGGTGAGGCCGGAGACCCAGGGTCCCTTTCCAGTAGCCACACGGATATTGGGATTCCTATCAATGTTCAAGAGGAGTCAGGCATCGTCACCTTTTGAAGCAGTGAACTCTGCGTGACTCTCCAGGTGTCAAAGGCATGTGAGGCATTCCGTCGAAATGAGGCGGGGACCTAGTGCTTTCTCTAGGGACTCCACAGTGGATTCAGACATCCCTTCACCTTGTGAGATGAAAGACGACCCTGTATTCAAGCCACTGCAAGGAAATCCGGCCTCCTATCTAGTCAGGGCGTCTCGGTGTATATTCCACTTGAGGCAGCATACTCAGGGTCCCTCCATCATAGCTATTGCTGAGAGAAGTCTCCTCTTGAGGGGCTTGTGGAAAGTTGGCATATGTCTTGAGTCTAAGCCAGGGAATCAGCTCTCATCTCGAGACGCTTTGGGGTACACGGCGAATTCCTCGAGGTGCTGTGCTGAACGTGGTGTTCCTTTAGACTTGGGACTGTGTTCTCAGGGAATCTCTGGAGTTCCCAAAAGGAAGTCAAGCCACTGGTCGTGTTTGATGGGGAATGGCGGATGGCTCCGGAGTCAATGCAGGAGAATCGAGTCTCATCTCGAGTTGATTTGGGGTACATGGAGCTCCCTCGTTTTGCTGGGGTGACATCAGGGTCACTCTAGACTTGTGACAGTGTTCTTAGGGACTGTCTCGACATCCACCAAGCAAGTCGAGGCTCCTTACATGTTTGATGGGGATCACGAAATTGCTCTGCATGCATTGAAGGGGAATCGGGGCTCATGTCGCTTCGAGGGGGATTTCTCATGGTTTTTCTCGAATTGCGGCGGGGACCTGTGGTATATTCTCGAATTACGGCAGGGATGGCCCTTCAAATCTCGTGTTTGTTCAGCGACGTCAGGACTCCTGTCTAGTTACGAGGGACCCCTCAGGACTCTCTTCGAGGCTTGGTAGGGCAAAAGTGACGCTTCTCGAGGTAAATCGGGAGACCCAGGATCCCTGTCCAGTAGCCACAGGGATATTGGGATTCCTATCAATGTTCAAGAGGAGTCAGGCATCATCACCTTTTGAAGCAGTGAACTCCGCGTGCCTCTCGAGGTGTCAAAGGCATGTGAGGCATTCCGTTGAAATGAGGCGGAGAACTAGGTCTTTCTCTAGGGCCTCCACAGGGGATTCAGACATCCCTTCACCTTGTAAGATGAAAGGCGATCCTGTATTCAAGCCACTGCAAGGAAATCTGGCCTCCTATCGAGTCAGGGCTTCTCGCTGTATATTCCACTTGAGGCAGCATACTCAGGGTCCCTCCCTCATATCTATTGCTGGGAGAAGTCTCCTCTTGAGGGGCTTGTGGAAAGTTGGCATATGTCTTGAGTCTAAGCCAGGGAATCAGCTCTCATCTCCAGACGATTTGGGGTACACAGAGAATTCCTCGAGTTGCTGTGCTGAACTTGGTGTTCCTTTACACTTGGGACTGTGTACTCAGGGAATTTCTGGAGTTGCCTAAAGGAAGTCAAGCCACTTATCGTGTTTGAAGAAGAACGGGGGAAGGCTCCGGAGTCAATGCTGGAGAATCGGTCTCATCTCGAGTTGATTTGGGGTACATGAAGATCCTTCGTGTTGCTGGGGTGACCTCAGGGTCCCTCTAGACATGTGACAGTGCTTTTGAGGACTGTCTCGAGATATATCAACCAAGTCGAGGCTCCTTACATGTTTGCTGGGGATCACGAAATTGCTCTGCGTGCAACGCAGGGGAATCGGGCCTCATCTCGCTTCGAGGGGGAAGGCTCATGGTTATTCTCGTGTTACGGCGGTGTCCTGGGGTATATTCTCGAGTTATGGCGGGGATGGCCCATCAAAATCCGTGTTTCTTCAGCGACGTCAGGACTCCTCTCTAGTTTCGAGGGACACCTCAGGAATCTCTTCGAGGCTTGGCTGGGCAAAAGGGACGCTTCTCGAGGTGAGGCGTGGGACCCAGGTCCCCTATCCAGTAGCCACAGAGATATTGGGATTCCTATCAATGTTCAAGAGGTATCAAGCATCGTCACCCTTTGAAGCAGTGAACTCTGCGTGCCTCTCGAGGTATCAAAGTCATGTGAGGCATTCTCTCGAAATGAGGCGGGGACCTAGGGCTTTCTCTAGGGATTCAACAGGGCATTCAGACATCCTTCACCTTGGGAGATGAAAGAGGAGCCTTTATTCAAGCCACTGCATTGAAATCCGGCCTCTTTTCGAGTCAGGGATTTTCGGTGTATATTCCACTTGAGGCAGCACACTCCGGGTCCCTCCCTCATACCTATTGCTTAGAGAAGCCTCCTCTTGAGAAACTTGTGGAAAGTTGGCATTCGTCTTGATTCTAAGCCAGGGAATCAGCTCTAATCTCTAGAAGATTTCGGGTACACAGAGCATTCCTCGACTTGCTGTTCTGAACTTAGTGTTCCTCTAGACTTGGGACGGTGTTCTAGGGAAATCTCTGGACTTGCCTAAAGTAAGTCAAGCCACTGGTCGTGTTCGATATGGAACGGGGGATGGCTCTGGAGCCAATGCAGGGGAATCGGGGTTCATCTCGCTTCGAGGGGGATTTCTCATGGTTTTTCTCGAGTGGCGGCGGGGATCTGGGGTATAATCTCCAGTTACGTCGGGGATGGCCCTTCAAAACTCGTGTTTGTTCAGCGACATCGGGACTCCTGTCTAGTTACGAGGGACTCCTCAGCACTCTCTTCGAGGCTTGGTAGGGCAAAAGACACCCTTCTCGAGTTGAGGCCGGAGACCCAGGGTCCCTTTCCAGTAGCCACACGGATATTGGGATTCCTATCAATGTTCAAGAGGAGTCAGGCATCGTCACCTTTTGAAGCAGTGAACTCTGCGTGACTCTCCAGGTGTCAAAGGCATGTGAGGCATTCCGTCGAAATGAGCCGGGAACCTCGTTCTTTCTCTAGGGACTCCACAGTGGATTCAGACATCCCTTCACCTTTTGAGATGAAAGACGACCCTGTATTCAAGCCACTGCAAGGAAATCCGGCCTCCTATCTAGTCAGCGCTTCTCGATGTATATTCCACTTGAGGCAGCATACTCAGGGTCCCTCCCTCATAGCTATTGCTGAGAGAAGTCTCCTCTTGAGGGGCTTGTGGAAAGTTGGCATATGTCTTGAGTCTAAGCCAGGGAATCAGCTCTCATCTCGAGACGCTTTGCGGTACACGGCGAATTCCTCGAGGTGCTGTGCTGAACTTGGTGTTCCTTTAGGTTTGGGACGGTGTTCTCAGGGAATCTCTGGAGTTCCCAAAAGGAAGTCAAGCCACTGGTCGTGTTTGATGGGAACGGGGGAAGGCTCCGGAGTCAATGCAGGAGAATCGGTCTCATCTCGAGTTGATTTCGGGTACATGGAGCTCCTTGGTGCTGCTGGCTTGACGTCAGGGTCCCTCTAGATATGTGACTGTGCTTTTGGGGACTGTCTTGAGATGTATCAACCAAGTCCAGGCTCCTTACATGTTTGATGGGGATCACGGAATTGCTCTGCATGCAATGCAGGGGAATCGGGCATAATCTCGCTTCGAGGGGGAAGGCTCATGGTTATTCTCAAGTTTCGGCGGGGTCCTGGGGTATATTTTCTAGTTACGGCGGGGATGGCCCATCAAAATCCGTGTTTCTTCAACGACGTCCGGACTCCTCTCTAGTTTCGAGGGACACCTCAGGAATCTCTTCGAGGCTTGGCAGGGCAAAAGGGACGCTTCTCGAGGTGAGGCGTGGGACCCAGGTTCGCTTTCCAGTTGCCACAGTGATATTGGGATTCCTATCAATGTTCAACAGGTATTAAGCATCGTCAGCTTTTGAAGCAGTGAACTTTGAGTGCCTCTCGTGGTATCAAAGTCATGTGAGGCATTCTCTCGAAATGAGGCGGGGACTTAGGGCTTTCTCTAGGGATTCAACAGGGCATTCAGACATCTCTTCTCATTGAGAGATGAAAGAGGAGCCTTTATTCAAGCCACTGCATAGAAATCCGGCCTCTTTTCGAGTCAGGGATTTTCGGTGTATATTCCACTTGAGGCAGCACACTCAGGGTCCCTCCCTCATACATACTGTTCAGAGAAGCCTCCTCTTGAGGGGCTTGTGGAAAGTTGGCATACGTCTTGAGCCTTAGTCAGGGAATCAGCTCTCATCTCGAGACGATTTGTGGTACATGGAGCATTCCTCGAGTTGCTGTGCTGAACTTGATTTTCCTCTAGACTTGGTCGGTGTTCTCGGGGAATGTCTGGACTTCCCTAAAGGAAGTCAAGCCATTGGTCGTGTTTGATGGGGAACGGGGGATGGCTCTGGAGTCATTGCAGGGCAATCGGGCCTCATCTCGATTGATTTGGGGTACATGGTTCCCCTTCGCTTTGCTGGGGTGACCTCAGTGTCGCTCTAGACCTATGACACTGTTCTTGGGGACTGTCTCGTGACCCACCAAGCAAGTCGAGGCACCTTACATGTTTGATGGGGATCACGGAATTCCTCTGCATGCAATGCAGGGGAATCGGGCCTCATCTCGCTTCGAGGGAGAAGTCTCATGGTTTTTCTCAAGTTGCGGTGGGTACCTGGGGTATATTCTCGAGTTACGGCGGGGATGGCCCTTCAAAACTCGTGTTTGTTCAGCGACGTCAGGACTCTTGGTTAGTTACGAGGGACACCTCAGGCAAGTTTTCGAGGCTTGCCAGGGCAAAAGGTATGATTCTCGAGGTCAGCCGGGAGACCCAGGGACACTTTAAGGTAGCCACAGGGATATTGGGATTCCTAACAATGTTCCAGAGGAGTCAGGCACTGTCACCTTTTGAAGCAGTGAACTCCGCGTGGCTCTCGAGGTGTCAAATGCATGTGAGGCATTCCGTCGCATGAGGCGGGGTCCTAGGGCTTTCTCTAGGGACTCCACAGGGGATTCAGACATCCCTTCACCTTTTGAGATGTAAGACGAGCCTGTATCCAAGCCACTGCAAGGAAATCCGGCCTCCTTTCCAGACAGGGCTTCTTGGTGTATATTCCACTTGAGGCAGCAAACTCAGTGTCCCTCCTTCATACCGATTGCTATGAGAAGCCTTCTCTTGAGGGGCTTGTGGAAACTTGACATACGCCTTGAGTCTAGGCCAGGGAATCAGCTCTCATCACGAGACGATTTGGGGTACACGGAGCATTCCTCGAGTTGCTATGCTGAATTGGTGTTCCTCTAGACTTGGGACAGTGTTCTCTGGGAATCTCTGGAGTTGCCTAAAAGAAGTTAAGGCACTGGTCGTTTTTGATGGGGAACGAGGGATGGCTCTGGAGTCAATGCAGGGGAATCGGGCCTCATCTCGAGTTGATTTGGGGTACATGGAGCTCGTTCGCATTGCTGGGTTAACCTCAGGGTCCCTCTAGACTAGTGACAGTGTTCTTGGGGACTGTCTCGCGATCCATCAAGCAAGTCGAGGCTCCTTACATATTTGATGGGGATCACGAAATTGCTCTGCATGCATTGCATGGGAATCGGGCCTCATCTCGCTTCGAGGGGGAAGTCTCATAGTATTTCCCAAGTTGCAGTGGAGACCTGGGGTATATTCTCGAGTTACGGCAGTGGTGGCTCTTCAAAACTCGTGTTTGTTCAGCGATGTCAGTACTCCTGTCTAATTACGAGCGACAATCAGGAATCTCCTCGAGGCTTGGAAGGGGAAAAGGGACGCTCTCGAGGTGAGGCATGAGACCCTGGGTCCCTTTCCAGTAGACACAGGGATATTGGCATTCCTGTCAGTGTTCAAGAGGAGTCAGACACCGGCACCTTTTGAAGCAGTGAACTCCGCGTGCCTATCGAGGTGTCAAAGGCATGTGAGGCATTACGTTGAAATGAGGAGGGGACCTAGGGCTTTCTCTACGGACTCCACAAGGGATTCAGACATCCCTTCACCTTGGGAGATGAAAGACGAGCCTGTATTCAAGTCCATGCACGAAATCCCGCCTCCTTTCGATTCAGGGCTTCTCAGTGTATATTCCACTTGAGACAGCAAACTCAGGTTCCCTCCCTCATACCTATTGCTGAGAGATGCCTCCTCTTGAGGGGCTTGTGGAAAGTTGGCATACGTCTTGAGTCTAATCCAGGGAATCAGCTCTCATCCTGAGACGTTTTGGTCTACACGGAGCAATCCTCAAGTTGCTGTGCTGAACTTGGTGTTCCCCTAGACTTGGGAAGGTGTTCACGGGGAATCTCTGGAGTTGCCAAAGGGAAGTCAAGCCACTGGTCGTGTTTGATGGGGAATGGGGGATGGCTCTGGAGTCAATGCAGGGGAATCGGGCCTCATCTCGAGTTCATTTGGGGTACATGGAGCTCCTTGCGTTGCTGGTGTGACCTCAGGGTCCCTCTAGACTTGTAACAGTGTTCTTGGGGAATCCCTCGAGATCCATCAAGCAAGTCGAGGCTCCTTACATGTTTGATGGGGATAAAGGAATGGCTCTGCATGTAATGCAGGGGAATCGGGCCTCATCTTGCTTCGAGGTGGAAGTCTCATGGCTTTTCTCAAGTCGCGGCGGGGACCTGGGGTAGATTCTCGAGTTACGACGGGGATGGCCTTTCAAACTCATATTTGTTCAGACACGTCAGGACTCCTGCCTAGTTATGAGGAACACCTCAGGAATCTCTTCGAGGCGTGGCAGGGCAAAAGGGACACTTTTCGGGGTGAGGCGGGAGACCAGGTTTCCTTTCCAATGGCCACAGGGATAATAGGATTCCTATCAATGTTCAAGAGGAGTCAGGCATTGTCACTTTTTGAAGCAGTGAACTCCGCGTGCCTTTTGAGGTGTCAAAGGCATGTGAGGCATTCCGTCGAAATAGGGCGGGGACCTTAGGCTTTCTCTAGGGACTCCACAGGGGATTCAGATATCCCTTCACCTTGTGAGATTAAAGACGAGCCTGTATTCAAGCCACTGCAAGGAAACCCGGCCTCCTTTCCAGTCAGGGCTTCTCGGTGTATATTCCACTTGAGGCAGCAAACTCAGGGTCCCTCCCTCATACCTATTGCTCAGAGAAGCCTCCGCTTGAGGGGCTTGTGGAAAGTTGGCATTCGTCTTGAGTCTAAGCCAGGGAATCAGCTCTCATCTCGAGATGATTTGGGGTACGCGGAGCATTCCTCGAGTTGCTGTGCTGAACTTGGTGTTCCTCCAGACTTGGGACGGTGTTCTTGGGGAATCTCTGGAGTTCCCTAAGGGAAGTCAAGCCACTGGTCGTGATTGATGAGGAACGGGGGATGTCTCTGGAGTCAATGCAGGGGATTCGGGCCTCATCTCCAGTTGATTTGGGGTACATGGAGCTCCTTCGCTTTTCTGGCGTGACCTCAGGGTCCCTCTAGACTTATTACAGTGTTCTAGGGGACTGTCTCGAGATCGATGAAGCAAGTCTATGCTCCTTACATGTTGGATGGGGATCACGGAATGGCTCTGCATGCAATGCAGGGGAATCGGGCCTCATCTCACTTCGAGGGGGAAGTCTCATGGTTTTTCTCGAGTTGAGGTGGGGACCTGAATTATATTCTCGAGGTACAGCGGGGATGGCCCTTCAAAACTCATGTTTGTTCAGCGACATCAGGACTCCTGTCTAGTTACGAGGGACACCTCAGGAATCTCTTCGAGGCTTGGCAGGGCAAAAGGGACGCTTCTCGAGGTGAGGCCGGAGACCCAGGGTCCCTTTCCAGTAGCCACAGGGATATTTGGATTCCTATCAATGTTCAAGAAGAGTCAGGCATCGTTACCATTTGAAGCAGTGAACTCGCGTGCCTCTCAAGGTCTCAAAGGCATGTGAGGCATTCTGTCGAAATGAGGCGGGGACCTCGGGCTTTCTCTAGGAACTCCACAGGGTATTCAGACATCCCTTCACCTTGTGAGATGAAAGACGAGCCTGTATTCATGCCACTGCAAGGAAATCTGGCCTCCTTTCGAGTCAGGGCTTCTGGGTGTATATTCCATTTGAGGCAGCAAACTCAGGGTCCCTCCCTCATACATATTGTTCAGAGAAGCCTCCTCTTGAGGGGCTTGTGGAAAGTTGGCATACGTCTTGAGCCTTAGTCAGGGAATCAGCTCTCATCTCGAGACGATTTGTGGTACATGGAGCATTCCTCGAGTTGCTGTGCTGAACTTGATTTTCCTCTAGACTTGGTCGGTGTTCTCGGGGAATATCTGGACTTGCCTAAAGGAAGTCAAGCCATTGGTCGTGTTTGATGGGGAACGGGTGATGACTCTGGAGTCATTGCAGGGCAATCGGGCCTCATCTCGATTGATTTGGGGTACATGGTTCCCCTTCGCTTTGCTGGGGTGACCTCAGTGTCGCTCTAGACCTATGACACTGTTCTTGGGGACTGTCTCGTGATCCACCAAGCAAGTCGAGGCTCCTTACATGTTTGATGGGGATCACGGAATTCCTCTGCATGCAGTGCAGTGGAATCGGGCCTCATCTCGCTTCGAGGGAGAAGTCTCATTGTTTTTCTCGAGTTGCGGTGGGTACCTGGGGTATATTCTCGAGTTACGGCGGGGATGGCCCTTCGAAACTCGTGTTTGTTCTGCGACGCCAGAACTGCTGTCAAGTTACGAGAGACTCCTCAGGAATCTCTTCGAGGCTTTGCAGGGCAAAAGGGATGATTCTCACGGTGAGGCGGGAGACCCAGGGTCGCCTTAAAGTAGCCACAGGGATATTGGGATTCCTAACAATGTTCAAGAGGAGTCAGGCATCGTCACCTTTTGAAGCAGTGAACTCCGCGTGCCTCTCGAGGTGTCAAAGGCATGTGAGGCATTCCGTCGAAATGAGGCTGGGTCCTAGGTCTTTGCCTTAGGAATCCACAGGGGATTCAGACATCTCTTAACCTTGTGAGATGAAAGACGAGCCTGTATTCAAGCCACTGCCAGGAAATCCGGCCTTCTTTCGAGTCAGGGCTTCTCGGTGTATATTCCACTTGAGGCAGTAAACTCAGGGTCCATCCCTCATACTTATTGTTGAGAGAAGCCTCCTCTTGAGGGGCTTGTGGAATGTTTGTATACGTCTTGATTCTAACCCAGGGAATCAGCTCTCATCTCGAGACGATTTGTGGTACATGGAGCATTCCTCGAGTTGCTGTGCTGAACTTGATTTTCCTCTAGACTTGGTCGGTGTTCTCGGGGAATGTCTGGACTTCCCTAAAGGAAGTCAAGCCATTGGTCGTGTTTGATGGGGAACGGGGGATGGCTCTGGAGTCATTGCAGGGCAATCGGGCCTCATCTCGATTGATTTGGGGTACATGGTTCCCCTTCGCTTTGCTGGGGTGACCTCAGTGTCGCTCTAGACCTATGACACTGTTCTTGGGGACTGTCTCGTGATCCACCAAGCAAGTCGAGGCACCTTACATGTTTGATGGGGATCACGGAATTCCTCTGCATGCAATGCAGGGGAATCGGGCCTCATCTCGCTTCGAGGGAGAAGTCTCATTGTTTTTCTCGAGTTGCGGTCGGTACCTGGGGTATATTCTCGAGTTACGGCGGGGATGGCCCTTCAAAACTCGTGTTTGTTCAGCGACGTCAGGACTCTTGGTTAGTTACGAGGGACACCTCAGGCAAGTTTTCGAGGCTTGCCAGGGCAAAAGGGATGATTCTCGAGGTCAGCCGGGTGACCCAGGGACACTTTAAGGTAGCCACAGGGATATTGGGATTCCTAACAATGTTCCAGAGGAGTCAGGCACTGTCACCTTTTGAAGCAGTGAACTCCGCGTGGCTCTCGAGGTGTCAAATGCATGTGAGGCATTCCGTCGCATGAGGCGGGGTCCTAGGGCTTTCTCTAGGGACTCCACAGGGGATTCAGACATCCCTTCACCTTTTGAGATGTAAGACGAGCCTGTATCCAAGCCACTGCAAGGAAATCCGGCCTCCTTTCCAGTCAGGGCTTCTTGGTGTATATTCCACTTGAGGCAGCAAACTCACTGTCCCTCCTTCATATCGATTGCTGTGAGAAGCCTTCTCTTGAGGGGCTTGTGGAAACTTGACATACGCCTTGAGTCTAGGCCAGGGAATCAGCTCTCATCACGAGACGATTTGGGGTACACGGAGCATTCCTCGAGTTGCTATGCTGAATTGGTGTTCCTCTAGACTTGGGACGGTGTTCTCTGGGAATCTCTGGAGTTGCCTAAAAGAAGTCAAGGCACTGGTCGTTTTTGATGGGGAACGAGGGATGGCTCTGGAGTCAATGCAGGGGAATCGGGCCTCATCTCGAGTTGATTTGGGGTACATGGAGCTCGTTCGCGTTGCTGGGTTAACCTCAGGGCCCCTCTAGACTAGTGACAGTGTTCTTGGGGACTGTCTCGCGATCCATCAGGCAAGTCGAGGCTCCTTACATATTTGATGGGGATCACGGAATTGCTCTGCATGCATTGCATGGGAATCGGGCCTCATCTCGCTTCGAGGGGGAAGTCTCATGGTATTTCCCAAGTTGCAGTGGAGACCTGGGGTATATTCTCGAGTTACGGCAGTGGTGGCTCTTCAAAACTCGTGTTTGTTCAGCGATGTCAGTACTCCTGTCTAATTACGAGCGACAATCAGGAATCTCCTCGAGGCTTGGAAGGGGAAAAGGGACGCTCTCGAGGTGAGGCATGAGACCCTGGGTCCCTTTCCAGTAGACACAGGGATATTGGCATTCCTGTCAGTGTTCAAGAGGAGTCAGACACCGGCACCTTTTGAAGCAGTGAACTCCGCGTGCCTATCGAGGTGTCAAAGGCATGTGAGGCATTACGTTGAAATGAGGAGGGGACCTAGGGCTTTCTCTACGGACTCCACAAGGGATTCAGACATCCCTTCACCTTGGGAGATGAAAGACGAGCCTGTATTCAAGTCCATGCACGAAATCCCGCCTCCTTTCGATTCAGGGCTTCTCAGTGTATATTCCACTTGAGACAGCAAACTCAGGTTCCCTCCCTCATACCTATTGCTGAGAGATGCCTCCTCTTGAGGGGCTTGTGGAAAGTTGGCATACGTCTTGAGTCTAATCCAGGGAATCAGCTCTCATCCTGAGACGTTTTGGTCTACACGGAGCAATCCTCAAGTTGCTGTGCTGAACTTGGTGTTCCCCTAGACTTGGGAAGGTGTTCACGGGGAATCTCTGGAGTTGCCAAAGGGAAGTCAAGCCACTGGTCGTGTTTGATGGGGAATGGGGGATGGCTCTGGAGTCAATGCAGGGGAATCGGGCCTCATCTCGAGTTCATTTGGGGTACATGGAGCTCCTTGCGTTGCTGGTGTGACCTCAGGGTCCCTCTAGACTTGTAACAGTGTTCTTGGGGAATCCCTCGAGATCCATCAAGCAAGTCGAGGCTCCTTACATGTTTGATGGGGATAAAGGAATGGCTCTGCATGTAATGCAGGGGAATCGGGCCTCATCTTGCTTCGAGGTGGAAGTCTCATGGCTTTTCTCAAGTGGCGGCGGGGACCTGGGGTAGATTCTCGAGTTACGGCGGGGATGGCCTTTCAAACTCGTGTTTGTTCAGCGACGTCAGGACTCCTGTCTAGTTATGAGGGACACCTCAGGAATCTCTTCGAGGCGTGGCAGGGCAAAAGGGACACTTTTCGCGGTGAGGCGGGAGACCAGGTTTCCTTTCCCATAGCCACAAGGATAATGGGATTCCTATCAATGTTCAAGAGGAGTCAGGCATTGTCACTTTTTGAAGCAGTGAACTCCGCGTGCCTCTCGAGGTGTCAAAGGTATGTGAGGCATTCCGTCGAAATAGGGAGGGGACCTTAGTCTTTCTCTAGGGACTCCACAGTTGACTCAGATATCCCTTCACCTTGTGAGATGAACGACGAACCTGTTTTCAAGCCACTGCAAGGAAATCCGGCCTTCTTTCGAATCAGGGCTTCTCGGTGTATATTCCACTTGAGGCAGCTAACTCAGGATCCCTCCCTCTTACCTATTGCTGAGAGAATCCTCCGCTTGAGGGGCTTGTGGAAAGTTGGCATTCATCTTGAATCTAAGCCTGGGAATCCTCTCTCATCTCGAGACGATTTGGGGTACGCGGAGCATTCCTTGAGTTGCTGTGCTGAACTTGGTGTTCCTCTAGACTTGGGACGGTGTTCTCGGGGAATCTCTGGAGTTGCCTAAAGGAAGTCAAGCCACTGGTCGTGTTTGATGAGGAACGGGGGATGTCTTTGGAGTCATTGCAGGGGATTCAGGCCTCATCTCCAGTTGATTTGGGGTACATGGAGCTCCTTCGCTTTCCTGGGGTGATCAGGGTCCCTCTAGACTTGTTAAGGTGTTCTAGGGGACTGTCTCGAGATTCATGAAGCAAGTCGAGGCTCCTTTCATGTTTGATGGGGATCACGGAATGGCTCTGCATGCAATGCAGGGGAATCGGGCCTCATCTCACTTCGAGGGGGAAGTCTCATGTTTTTTCTTGAGTTGCGGTGGGGACCTGAAATATATTCTCGAGGTACAGCGGGGATGGCCCTTCAAAACTCATGTTTGTTCAGCGACATCAGGACTCCTGTCTAGTTACGAGGGACACCTCAAGAATCTCTTCGAGGCTTGGCAGGGCAAAAGGGACGCTTCTTGATGTGAGGCGGGAGACCCAGGGTCCCTTTTCAGTAGCCACAGGGATATTGGGATTCCTATCAATGTTCACGAGGAGTCAGGCCTCGTTACCTTTTGAAGCAGTGAACTCCGCATGCCTCTCGAGGTCTCAAAGGCATGTGAGGCATTCCGTCGAAATGAGGCGGGGACCTCGGGCTTTCTCTAGGAACTCCACAGGGTATTCAGACAACCCTTCACCTTGTGAGATGAAAGACGAGCCTGTATTCATGCCACTGCAAGGAAATCTGGCCTCCTTTCGAGTCAGGGCTTCTGGGTGTATATTCCATTTGAGGCAGCAAACTCAGGGTCCCTCCCTCATACCTATTGTTCAGAGAAGCCTCCTCTTGAGGGGCTTGTGGAAAGTTGGCATACATCTTGAGCCATAGCCAGGGAATCAGCTCTCATCTCAAGACGATTTGTGGTACATGGAGCATTTCTCGAGTTGCTGTGCTGAACTTCGTGTTCCTTTAGACTTGGGATGGTGTTCTCAGGCAATCTCTGGAGTTCCCTAAAGGAATTCAAGCAACTGGTCTTGTTTTATGGGGAACGGGTGATGGCTCCGGAGGCAATGAAGGAGAATCGGGTCTCATCTCGAGTTGATTTGGGGTACATGGAGCTCCTTCGTGTTGCTGAGTTGACCTCAGGGTCACTCTAGTCTTGTGACAGTGTTCTTGGGGACTATCCCGAGATCCATCAAGCAAGTCGAGGCTCCTTACATGTTTGATGGGGATCATGGAATTGCTCGGCATGCAATGCAGGGGAATTGGGCCTCATCTCACTTAGAGGGGGAAGTCTCATGGTTATTCGCGAGTTTCGATGGGGACCTGGGATATATTCTCGAGTTACGGCAGGGATGGCCCTTCAAAGCGTGTGTTTATTCAGCGATGTCAGGACTCCTGTCTAGTTTCGAGGGACACGTCAAAAATCTCTCCGAGGCTGTCAGGGCAAAAGGGACGCTACTCGAGGTGAGGTGGGAGACCCAGAGTCCATTTCCAGTAGCCGCAGGGATATTGAGATTCCTATCAATGTTCAAGAGGATTCAGGCATCGTCATCTTTTGAAGCAGTGAACTCCGTGTGCCTGTCGAGCTGTCAAAGTCATGTGAGGCATACCGTCAAAATGAGGTGGGGACCGAGGGCTTTCTTTAGGGACTCCACAGGGCACTCAGACATCCCTTCACCTTGGGAGATGAAAGACGAGACTGTATTCAAGCCACTGCAAGGAAATCCGGCCGCCTTTCTAGTCAGGGCTTCTCGGTGTATATTCTACTTGAGGCTGCACACTCAGGGTCCCTCGCTCATACCTATTGTTTAAAGAAGCCTCCTCTTGTGAGGCTTGTGGAAAGTTGGCATTCGTCTTGATTCTAAGCCAGGGAATCACCTCTCATCTCTAGACGATTTGGGGTACACGGAGCATTCCTCGACTTGCTGTGCTGAACATAGTGTTCCTCTAGACTTGGAACGATGTTCTAGGGGAATCTCTGGAGTTGTCGAAAGGAAGTCAAGCCACTGGTCATGTTCGATGCGGTACGGGGGATGGCTCTGGAGTCAATGCACGGGAATCGGGGTTCATCTCCCTTCGAGGGGGATTTCTCATGGTTTATCTCGAGATGCTGCGGGGACCTGGGTTATAATCTCGAGTTGCGGCGGGGATGGCCCTTCAGAACTCGTGTTTGTTCAGCGACGTCAGGACTCCTGTCTAGTTTCGAGGGACACCTCAGGACTCTCTTCGAGGCTTGGTACGGCAAAAGGGACGCTTCTCAAGGTGAGGCGGGAGACTCAGGGTCCCTTTCCATTAGCCACAGGGATATCGGGATTCCTATCAATGTTCAAGAGGAGTCAAGCTTCGTCACTTTTTGAATCATTGAACTCCGCATGCCTCTTGAGGTGTCAAAGGGATGTGAGGCATTCCGTCGAAATGAGGCGGGGAACTAGTGCTTTCTCTAGGGACTCCTCAGGGGATTCAGACATCCCTTCACCTTGTGAGGTGAAAGATGAGCCTGTATTCAAGCCACTGCAAGGACATCCGGCCTCCTTTCGAGTCAGGTCTTCTCGGTGTATATTCCACTTGAGGCAGCAAACTCAGCGTCCGTCCCTCATACCTATTGCTGAGAGAAGCCTCCTCTTGAGGGGCATGTGTAAATTTGGCATTCGTCTTGATTCTAAGCCAGGGAATCAGCTCTCATCTCGAGGCGATTTTGGGTACACGGAGCATTCCTCGAGTTGCTGTGCTGAACTTGGTGTTCCTCTAGACTTCGGACGGTAATCTCGGGGAATCTCTGGAGTTGCGAGAAGGAAGTCAAGCCACTGGTCATGTTTGATAGGGAATGGGGGATGGCTCTGGAGTCAATGCAGGGGAATCGGGTCTCATCTCTAGTTGATTTGGCGTACATGGTGCTCCTTCGCATTGCTGGGGTGACCGCAGGGTCCCTCTAGACGTGTGACAGTGTTCTTTGGGACTGTCTCGATATCCATGAAGCAAGTCGAGGGTCCTTACATGTTTGAGGGCGATCACGCAATTGCTCTGCATGCAGTGAAGGGGAATCGGTCCTCATCTCACTTCGAGGGAGAAGTCTCATGGATTTTCTCCAGGTATGGCGGGGACCTGGGATATATTCTCAAGTTACATCAGGGATGGCCCTTCAAAACTCGTGTTTTTTTCAGCGACATCAGGACTCCTATTTAGTTATGAGGGACACCTCAGGAATCTCTTCTAGGCTTGGTAGGGCAAAAGGGAGGCTTCTCGAGATGAGGAGGGAGACCCAGGTTTCCTTGCCGGTAGCCACAGGAATATTGGGATTCCTTTCAATGTTCAAGAGGAGTCATGCATTGTCACCTTTTGAAGCATTGAACTCCGCGAGCTTCTCGAGGTGTCAGAGGGATATGAGACCTCCTGTCAAAATGAGGCGGGGACCTAGGGCTTTCTCTAGAGTCTCCACAAGGGATTCAGACATCCTTCATCTTGTGAGATGAAAGAGTAGCCTGTAATGGCACCTCATTGTTGTTTTGATTTGCATTTCTCTGATAATGAGCAATAAATGCTGGAGAGGGTGTGGAGAAAAGGGAACCTTCTTACACTGTTGGTGGGAATGCAAATTAGTACAGCCACTATGGAAAACAGTGTGCAGATTTCTTAAAAAGCTGGAAACAGAACTGCCATATGACCCAGCAATCCCACTTCTGGGCATACACACCAAGGAAACCAGATCTGAAAGAGACACGTGCACCCCAATGTTCATCGCAGCACTGTTTTTAATAGCCAGGACATGGAAGCAACCTAGATGCCCATTAGCAGACGAATGGATGAGGAAGCTGTGGTACATATACACCATGGAATATTACTCAGCCATTCAAAAGAATTCATTTGAATCAGTTCTAATGAGATGGATGAAACTGGAGCCCATTATACAGAGCGAAGTAAGCCAGAAAGACAAAGACCACTACAGTATACTAAAACATATATATATGGAATTTAGAAAGATGGTAACAATAACCCTATATGCAAAACAGAAAGAGAGACCCAGATGTATAGAACAGACTTGTGGACTCTGGGAGAAGGCGAGGGTGGGATGTTTCAAGAGAACAGCATCGAAACATGTATATTATCTAGGGTGAAAGAGATCACCAGCCCAGGTTGGATGCATGAGACAAGTGCTCAGGCCTGGTGCACTGGGAAGACCCAGAGGGATCGGGTGGAGAGGGAGGTGGGAGGGGTGACAGGGATGGGGAATACATGTAAATTCATGGCTAATTCATTTCAATGTATGACAAAAACCACTGCAATGTTGTAAAGTAATTAGCCTCCAACTGAATCTTTTCATCATTAACCTAGAAGCTTTATTATCAGTGCTGTATAGCTGGAGAAGTCTTGAGACTATTGGAAGAATAAAACTGAAATCCAGAGGCAGGATAGTTAAGCCCAAAACCTGAGAAATCCAGAAAACTCATGACTACATGGAACATTAAGGAATAAGAGACCATCCAATAGCCTCCATACCTACACCAAAACCAACCACCACCCAAGAGCCAATAAGCTCCAGTACAAGACATACCATGCAAATTCTTTAGCAACGCAGGAACATAGACCTGAGTGTCAACATACAGGCTGCCCAAAGTCACACCTAACACAAAGACCCATCGCAAAACTCATTACTGGACACTCCATTGCACTCCAGAGAGAAGAAATCCAATTCCATGCACCAGAACACTGACACAAGCTTCCCTAACCAGGAAACCTTGACAAACCAATCTTCCAACCCCACCCACTGGGTGAAACCTCCACAATAAAAAGGAACCACAGACCACAAGAATACAGGAAGCCCACTCCAGACACAGCAATATAAACAAGATGAAAAGGCAGAAAAATACCCAACAGCTAAAGGAACACGAAAAAAGCCCACCAAGTCAAACAAAAGAGGAGGAAATAGGGAATCTACCTGAAAAAGAATTTAGAATAATGATAATAAAAATGATCCAAAATCTTGAAAACAAAATGGAGTTACAAATAAATAGCCTGGAGACAAAGATTGAGAAGATGCAAGAAATGTTTAACAAGGACATAGAAGAAATAAAAAAAGTCAATTAAAAATTAATAATGAAATAAATGAGATCAAAAACACTCTGGAGGGAACCATGAGTAGAATAACAGAGACAGAAGATAGGATAAGTGAGTTAGAAGATAAAATGGTGGAAATAAATGAAGCAGAGAGGAAAAAAGAAAAAAGAATCAAAAGAAATGAGGACAACCTCAGGGATCTCTGGAACAATGTGAAACGCCCCAACATTCGAATCATAGGAGTCCCAGAAGAAGAAGACAAAAAGAAAGGCCATGAAAAGTTACTCGAGGAGATAATAGCTAAAAACTTCCCTAAAATGGGGAAGGAAATAGCCACCCGAGTCCAAGAAACCCAGAGTCCCAAACAGGATAAACCCAAGGTGAAACACCCCAAGACACATATTAATCAAATTAACAAAGATCAAACACAAAGAACAAATATTAAAAGCAGCAAGGGAGAAACAACAAATAACACACAAAGGGATTCCCATAAGGATAACAGCTGATCTATCAATAGAAACCCTTCAGGCCAGAAGGGAATGGCAGGACATACTTAAAGTAATGAAAGAGAATAACCTACAACCTAGATTACTCTACCCAGCAAGGATCTCATTCAGATATGAAGGAGAACTCAAAAGCTTTACAGACAAGCAAAACCTGAGAGAATTCAGGACCACCAAACCAGCTCTTCAACAAATACTAAAGGATCTTCTCTAGACAGGAAACACAGAAAGGTGGTATAAACGTGAACTCCAAACAACAAAATAAATGACAACGGGACCATACCTATCAATAATTACATTAAATGTAAATGGGTTGAATGCCCCAACCAAAAGACAAAGGCTGGCTGAATGGATACAAAAGCAAGACCCCTATATATGCTGTCTACAAGAGACCCACCTCAAAACAAGGGACACATACAGACTAAAAGTGAAGGGCTGGAAAAAAAATATTCCACGCAAACGGAGACCAAAAGAAAGCAGGAGTCGCAATACTCATATCAGATAAAATAGACTTTCAAATAAAGGCTGTGAAAAGAGACAAAGATGGGCACTACATAATGATCAAAGGATCAATCCAAGAAGAAGATATAACAATTATAAATATATATGCACCCAACATAGGAGCACCAGAATATGTAAGGTAAATGCTAACGAGTATGAAAGAGGAAATTAATAGTAACACAATAATAGTAGGAGACTTTAATACCCCACTCACAACTATGGATAGATCAACTAAACAGAACGAACAAGGAAACACAAACTTTAAAGGACACAATGGACCAGCTAGACCTAATTGACATCTATAGGATGTTTCACCACAAAACAATCAACTTCACCTTTTTCTCAAGTGCACACGGAACCTTCTCCAGAATAGATCACATCCTGGGCCGTAAATCTAGTCTTGGTAAATTCAAAAAGATTGAAATGATTCCAGTCATCTTTTCTGACCACAGTGCAGTAAGATTAGATCTCAATTACAGGAAAAAAAATTATTAAAAATTCAAACATATGGAGGGTAAACAACACGGTTCTGGATAACCAACAAATCATAGAAGAAATCAAAATATGCATAGAAATGAATGAAAATGAAAACACAACAACCCAAAACCTATAGGACACTGTAAAAGCAGTGCTAAGGGGAAGATTCGTAGCAATATAGGCCTACCTCAAGAAACAAGAAAAAAGTCAAATAAATTACCTAACTCTACACCTAAAGCAACTAGAGAAGGAAGAAATGAAGAACCCCAGGGTTAGTAGAAGGAAATAAATCTTAAAAATTAGGGCAGAAATAAATGCAAAAGAAACTAAAGTGACAACAGCAAAAATCAACAAAGGTAAAAGCTGGTTTTCTGAAAAAAGAAACAAAACTGACAATCCATTAGCAAGACTCATTAAGAAACAAAGGGAAAAGAACCAACTCAACAAAATTAGAAACGAAAATGGAGAGATCACAACACTGAAATACAAAGGATCATAAGAGACTGCTACCAGCAGCTCTATGCCAATAAAATGGACAACTTGGAAGAAATGGACAAGTTCTTAGAGAAGTATAACTTTCCAAAACTGAACCAGGAAGAAATAGAAGATCTTAATAAACCCATCAAAAGCAAGGAAATCGAAACTTTAATCAGAAGTCTTCCAGCAAACAAAAGCCCAGGACCAGATGGCTTCACAGCTGAATTCTACCAAAAATTTAGAGAAGAGCTAACACCTATCTTACTCAAACTCTTCCAGAAAATTGCAGAAGAAGGTAAACGTCCAAACTCATTCTATGAGGCCACCATCACCCTAATTCCAAAACCAGACAAAGATGCCACAAAAAAAGAAAACTACAGGCCAATATCACTGATGAACATAGATGTAAAAATCCTTAAGAAAATTCTAGCAAACAGAACCCAACAACATATTCAAAAAATCATACATCATGACCAAGTGGGCTTTATCCCAGGAATGCAAGGATTCTTTAATATCAGCAAATCAATCAATGTAATACACCACATTAACAAATTGAAAGATAAAAACCATATGATTATCTCAATAGATGCAGAAAAAGCCGTTGACAAAATTCAACATCCATTTATGATTAAAACTCTCCAGAAAGCAGGAATAGAAGGAACATACCTCAACATAATAAAAGTTATATATGACAAACCCACAGCAAGCATCACCCTCAATGGTGGAAAATTGAAAGCATTTCCCCTGAAATCAGGAACAAGACAAGGGTGCCCACTCTCACCACTGCTATTCAACATAGTTTTGGAAGTGTTGGCCACAGCAATCAGGGCAGAAAAAGAAGTAAAAGGAATCCAGATAGGAAAAGAAGAAGTGAAACTCTCTCTGTTTGCAAATGACACGATCCTCTACATAGAAAACCGTAAAGACTCTACCAGAAAATTACTAGAGCTAATCAACGAATACAGTAAAGTTGCAGGATATAAAATTAACACACAGAAATCTCTTGCATTCCTATACACTAACAATGAGAAAACAGAAAGAGAAATTAAGGAAACAATACCATTCACCATTGCAACAAAAAGAATAAAATACTTAGGAGTATATCTACCTAAAGAAACAAAAGACATATACATAGAAAACGATAAAACACTGATGAAAGAAATGAAAGAGGACACAAACAGATGGAGAAATATACCGTGTTCATGGATTGGAAGAATCAATATTGTCAAAATGACTATACTACCCAAAGCAATCTATAGATTCAATGAAACCCCTTTCAAACTACCAACGGTATTTTTCACAGAACTAGAACAAAAATTTCATAATTTTATGGAAATACAGAAAACCTCGAATAGCCAAAGTAATCCTGAGAAAGAAGAATGGAACTGGAGGAATCAACCTGCCTGACTTCAGACTCTACTACAAAGCCACAGTCATCAAGACAGTATGCTACTGGCACAAAGACAGAAATATAGATCAATGGAACAGAATAGAAAGCCCAGAGATAAATCCATGAAACTATGGTCACCTTATCTTTGACAAAGGAGGCAAGAATATACAATGGAAAAAGACAACCTCTTTAACAAGTGGTGCTGGGAAAACTGGTCAACCACCTGTAAAAGAATGAAACTAGAACACTTTCTAACACCATATACAAAAATAAACTCAAAATGGATTAAAGATCTAAATGTAAGACCAGAAACTATCAAACTCCTAGAGGAGAACATAGGCAAAACACTCTCCGACATAAATCACAGCAGGATCCTCTAGGACCCACATCCCAGAATTTTAGAAATAAAAGCAAAAGTAAACAAATGGGACCTAATGAAACTTAAAAGCTTTTGCACAACAAAGGAAACTATAAGCAAGGTGAAAAGACAGCCCTCAGATTGGGAGAAAACAATAGCAAATGAAGCAACAGACAAAGGATTAATCTCAAAAATATACAAGCAACTCCTCCAGCTCAACTCCAGAAAAATAAATGACCCAATCAAAAAATGGGCCAAAGAACTAAACAGACATTTCTCCAAGGAAGACATACAGATGGCTAACAAACACATGAAAAGATGCTCAACATCACTCATTATCAGAGAAATGCAAATCAAAACCACAATGAGGTACCATTACACGCCAGTCAGGGTGGCTGCTATCCAAAAGTCTACAAGCAATAAATGCTGGAGAGGGTGTGGAGAAAAGGGAACCCTCTTACACTGTTGGTGGGAATGCAAATTAGTACAGCCACTATGGAAAACAGTGTGCAGATTTCTTAAAAAGATGGAAATAGAACTGCCATATGACCCAGCAATCCCACTTCTGGGCATACACACCAAGGAAACCAGATATGAAAGAGACAAGTGCACCCCAATGTTCATCGCAGCACTGTTTTTAATAGCCAGGACATGGAAGCAACCTAGATGCCCATCAGCAGACGAATGGATGAGGAAGCTGTGGTACATATACACCATGGAATATTACTCAGCCATTAAAAAGAATTCATTTGAATCAGTTCTAATGAGATGGATGAAACTGGAGCCCATTATACAGAGCGAAGTAAGACAGAAAGATAAAGACCATTACAGTATACTAACACATATATTTGGAATTTAGAAAGATGGTAACGATAACCCTATATGCAAAACAGAAAAAGAGACTCAGATGTATAGAACAGACTTGTAGACTCTGGGAGAAGGCGAGGGTGGGATGTTTCAAGAGAACAGCATCGAAACATGTATATTATCTAGGGTGAAACAGATCACCAGCCCAGGTTGGGTGCATGAGACAAGTGCTCGGGCCTGGTGCACTGGGAAGACCCAGAGGGATCGGGTGGAGAGGGAGGTGGGAGGGGGGACCGGGACGGGGAATAAATGTAAATCCATGGCTAATTCATTTCAATGTATGACAAAAACCACTGCAATGATGTAAAGTAATTAGCTTCCAACTAATAAAAACAAATGGAAAAAATATATAAATAAATAAATATTTAAAAGTTAGAACAATCTCTAAATATTAAATTTTGGAAAAAAAATGTCTATTGAGACCTTTAGCCCCTTTTTAAATGATGTTGCTGTTTTTTTTTTGTTTGTTTGTTTGTTTGCTATTCAGCTGTATGAATTCTTTACATGTTTTAGATATTAGCCCCTTACAAAATATATGAATTGAAAATATTTTCTCCTATTTCATTTCATTTCTCTCTGTTTTATTTTGTTGAACTCTGCTATAATTCCAGGTGTTGCTTGTTGCTTTTCTTTTGGGTTTAGAATCAGATCCAAAATCATTTCTGAGAAAGCTGTTAAAGAGGTTTCTATCTGTTTTGTCTAGTTTTGTGGTTTCAGGTCTTCTACTCAAGGCTTAATGCATTTTGAGTTCAGTTCTCCACATATGGTAAGATAGTGGTCCAGTTTGGTTGTTTCACACGTAAGTGTCCAGTTTTCCCAACATCATTTATTGCAGAGACTGTCCTTACCTACCTTTTATATTTTGGGCTTGTTTGTTGGTGGAGAAGGGAGTGGCAAACCACCTCAGTATTCTTGCCTTGAGAATCCCATGAGCAGTATGAAAAGCAAAAAGATATGATACTGAAAGATGAACTCCCAAGGTCAGTAGGTGCTCAATATGCTACTGGAGAAATAACTACAGAAAGAATGAAGAGATGGCGCCAACGCAGAAACAACGCCCAGTTCTGGATGTAACTGGTGATGGGAGTAAAGTTTGATATGATAAAGAACAGTATTGTATAGGAACCTGGAATGTTAGGTCCTGGAATGTTAGGTCCAGGAATCAAGGTAAATTGAAAGTGGTCAAACAGGAGATGGCAAGAGTGGACATTGACATTTTAGGGATCAGTGAAGTAAAATGGACTGGAATGGGTGAATTTCATTCAAATGACCACTATATCTACTACTGTGGGAAAGAATCCCTTAGAAGAAATGGAGTAGCCATCATAGTCAGCAAGAGTCTGAAATGGTGTGCTTGGGTGCAGTCTCAAAAATGACAGAGTGATTTAAGGACAGGAACATAAAGGCCACAACAGATGAGATAGTCAAGTCTGTGTGGCAGACGACATGCTGAGAGCACCAGTTTGTCCCTGGGCCTCTGTGTGTCCAGCCTGAGATGCTGAGCCTGCTGGGCTGTGAGCTCCGTGAAGGGAGCTGTGTCATCACATCCTGTACTGTGGTTATGGCTGTGGACAGTGGGGCCAGACGACGTTGAGTCTGTCATCCCAGCTCCAGCCCCTGCTACCTTTAATGTCTTGTGTCACAGTGTCTTGATCTCCTTGGTCAAAGCTGAGACCCCTCTCATTAGGTTTGCTTCGGAAATTAGAAACCCGGAGATCTTAGGAAGCTGTTGCCTATTCCTCGTTACAGGGGCAGTTTTCTTCTGGATTACCAGAGTGAGCACTGGGATACACTCACACATGCACACTCACACTGATATTTAATAAGGACTGTGGGTTGGGATCAGAAGAGGAACAGATCTGAGGAAGGTAATAAGAATAATATACAGGTTTTGGAGGCACTGATTGCCTGAGACACGACTCCCACATGTTCCAGGTCTTGTCCCACCTATGACTGATGACATCCCTAGAAGTCCATGTGGGCATCATCCCCAGTGTGCAGGTGGGGCACAGACAGGCTTTGAGAGACAAGGACTCATCTAGGATGGAGAAGAGGTAGGAAACGGGAGGTGAGTCTGGACCCAGCTCTGTCCACTCAGAGCTGCACACACAGCCTGCCCGGGAGCTCTGTGGAGGGCTGTGTGGTGCAACTATGTGAGGCCCAGGATTGCATGGACGGGGGATGAGCAGTCAGTATCCCGAGGGCTATGTGCAGGGGTGTTAACTGTCAATCCAAGAAAGGGACCCCTGGGTGGTGAAGTCACTTCCTCGATTGCAGACACTAACAGAACTCGGAACCCTGTAACCAGGCACCCACCTTCTAGCAACAGCACGACAGCCAGTTGGGGCTCACTTGGCTGGAGAGTCTTCATCCAGACAGATCTTCTTCAGCTGTGTCTCAACTGACCAGGGCTTCTTCTTCAGGAAACCATGGAGGGAGAGGTTTTTCAGATGTTTCAGGCGGTTCAGGGCTCAACCTGGATGCCTCTGGTACTTTACCAGGAGGTCACCTAAGGTAATCCCAGTCAACGTAGAGCTGGCCACACCAGGCCTGGCCGCCACTGGGAGCCCTCCTTGGGCAGCACAAGCTGCCCTCATATCCAAGTGGGGGAAGTCGGACTTGAGGGGTGTTTCTCTGTGTTTGCAGGAGCGGGTTGGTGTGCACGTGGTGACCTGGTCGTCCTGTCACGGTCACAGCTGAGGACGGGCTTGCAGTGGGTAAGCAGGATTCCTGAGGTGCTCTGCTCTGTGCCAGTGTGGACCCAAGGCTGTCAGGATGTCGGACGTCTGCATCCTCGGTGGAGGTCTGTGCAGAAAGTGGTGCGCTTCTTTCTGGAGGGGAGATGTCCGTAGGTCTGAGAAGCACCACAGAAAGATGACTGGTGCCCTGAGACTCTCTGCCTGGCTTCCAGGCACTGTGTTAACAGAGCTCTTCATGGCACTGCCGACAGGCAAGTGATCCCACCCAGCAGGGTGCCACCCTTTACCTGCAGGTCGGAAGAGGTGTCTAACTCCTCTCTATTCTCTGTTGTAGTCCCAGAGCCTAGCTCAGAGGCTCAAACATCACTCTCTGAAAGTCTGCAGTTGAAAAGTGATGTATTGTGTCATAGTCAAGACAATGATTTCCACTAGACGGCTCCCCCCAAACATTGAGACTTGCAGAATTTGGTTTACTCTCATAGCAAGACTCTGAAGGTGGCAACTGATTGTTGGCCTCTTTGGCAGACAGACCCATGGAGCCCTGCAGTGCTCCTGTTATTTCTCACAGGGCCACTAGAGGGCAGTGTGTAGCTGCTTATGGCAAACACTGCAAGGAGCTCCAACTAGTCAATCCTAAAGGCAATCAATCCTGAATATTCATTGGAAGGACTGATGCTGAAGCAGTAACTCCAATACTTTGGCCACCTGATGCGAAGAACCAACATATTGGAAAAGACCATGATGCTACAGAAGATTGAAGGCGGGAGGAGAAGGGGACGACAGAGGATGAGATGGCTAGATGGCATCACTGACTCAATGGACATGAGTTTGCATAGCATCCAGGAGTTGGTAATGGACAGGGAAGCCTGGTGTGCTGCAGTATATGGGGTTGCAAAGAGTCAGACATGATTGAGCCACTGAACTGACTGACTGCCCCATTAAAAGGGTCCTTTTCAAGTTAAACTTCCACAGAATATGTTTGATAAACTTAAGAGTATTTCTATAAAATATGTTGACATGCTTTTCATTTCTAGTTTCATTTGGAAGCTAGTGAAAAGCCTTTACAAGTAACACATATAAGGTGAGCCACTGTTTGAAGGTTGTACCTTGTGACACATATGTGTGCTCAGTCGCTCAGTCAAGTTCAACTCTTTGTGATCCCATGGACTACAGACCAGGCTCCTCTGTCCATGGGATTTTCCTGGCAAGAATACTGGAGGAGGTTGCCATTTCCTACTCCAGAGGCATCTTCTCGACCCAGGGACGGAACCCCTATCTCATGTGTTTCCTGCATTGGCAGGTGGGCTCTTTACCACTGCACCAGCTGGATATCAATGGGCTAAATTCTGTGCCAGCCCCTTTGTTTTTTCTTCTCTCCCTCTCATCCATCTATAGGTAACTATCTCTCTGAAAGTCCTTTGGAAAATCTATGTAACATTGTCAGAGATATTTTTCAATCATGTTGATCCTTCCTTGTGATGTCACTGTTTGTGTAGCAAATCATTAGCTCCTATGACACTGGGTATGTCCCTGACCCCTGGGAGACAGTGTTCAGGTGGGCAGTAGGTCTCAGTGGAAGTCAGTCCAGGGGGAGGTCTTCACAGCCCAGCCAAGCCTGGCCCACATTGTCTTCTATCCCCAATACACTGAGAATGCTTCCCTCTCCGCCACCTTTCCGCCCCACCCACAGGGAACTTGGCTAATATCCTGTATATGCCGAGGAAGCATCAGGGTCAGAACAATGAACAATGGTTATAATAATTGTGAGAGATGAGGTTCTGTGTTTTCAGTTCTTATATTTACGTGTCTTGATTCACTGTTTTATTATCTTAAATTTTATTTGTAATATTCTTTACAGTGCTGTTAGTTTCTGCTGTGCAGCAAAGTGAATCTTTTATATATATATACCCTCTTTTTTAAAATTCTATTCCCATGTAGGTTATTACAAAGAATTGAATTGAGTTCCCTGTGCTCTCCAGTAGATCTTTATCTATTTTATGTATAGTAGAGTGTATTTGTCAATCCTAAATTATGCTTCACCCTTCTTTGGTAATCATAAGTTTGCTCTCTGCATCTGAGACTCTATTTCTGTAAATAGGTTTATATGTATCATTCTTTTAGATTCCATATGTAAGTGACATCATATGATATTTGTCTTTCTATATCAGACTTCACTCAGTATGACAGTCTCTAGGTTCATCCATGCTGCACACATAGCATTATTTTGTTCTTTTTAAGAGTCGGTAATATTCCACTGTAAATATGAGCCACATATTCTTATCTATTGCTCCACTGAGGAACATTTAGTTGTTTCCGTTTTCTGGTTATTGTAAAGAGTGCTGCAACGGACATTGGGGAACATGTATCTTTCCAAATTATGGTTTTCTCTGGATATATGCCCAAGAGTAAGATTACTATATCATATGGTAAGTCTTATTTTTAGTCTTTTAAGAACCTTCATACTGTCAGACACAACTGAGCGAATGAACTGAACTGATACTGTTTTCCATAGTGACTGTACCAATCTGCATTCTCACCAACAATGTACGAGGCTTCCCTTTTCTCCACACCCTCTCCAGCATTTATTGTCTGTAGATATTTTGATGATGGCCATTCTGACTGGTATGAGTCGATACCTCATTGTAGTTTTGATTTGTATTTCTCTAATAAGTAGTGATGTTCAGTGTCTTTTCATGTTCCACTTGGCCATCTGTATACCTTCTTTGGAGAAATGTGTATTTAAATCTTCCACCTATTTTTTGATTGGGTATACTAATTTGTTTTTTTTTTTTAATGTTGAGCTGCATGAGCTGTTGCATATTTTGAAGATTAATTCCCTGTTGGTCACTTCATTTGCAGATATTTTCTTTCTTTCTGTGGGCTCTTTTCATTGTGGGAGAACAGTGTCTCCCAGGGGTCAGTTGTTAAGTTTGATTAGGCTGTATTTTTTTTTTTTTGTTTTTATTTTCATCACGCTAGAAAGTGGCTTAGAGAAGATCTTTCTGCGATTTATGTAAGAGAGTGTTCTGCCTATGTTTTTCTCTAACGTTTTTAAAGTGCCTAGTCTTACATTTAGATCTTTAATCCACTTTGACTTTATTATTATGTGTGGTGTTAGAGATTGTTCTGATTTTATTCTTTTACATGAACTGTCCAGTTTTCCCAGCACCACTTATTGAAGAGACTATCTTTTCTCCATTGTATACTCTTGTCTCTTTTGTCATAGATAAGGTGAAAATAGGTGTGTAGGTTTATCTCTGGATATGTCTCTTGATTCATTTTCCAGTTAGCCTTTATAAATCTTGTTTACACAGCTCCAGCCACATCGTGAGAAATGCTTGGCTGGATGAAACACAAGCTGGATTCAAGATTGCTGGGAGAAATACCAATAACCTCAGACATGCAGATGACACCACACCTACGGCAGAAAGAGAAGAACTAAAGAGCCTCTTGATGAAAGTAAAAGAGGAGCGTGAAAAAGTGGCTTAAAACTCAACATTCAGGAGACTAAGATCACGGCATCTGGTCCCATCACTTCATGGCAAATAGATGGGGACACAGTGACACACTATATTTTGGGCTCCAAAATCACTGTAGATGGTGGCTGCAGCCAAGAAATTAAAAGAGGCTTGCTCCTTTGAAGAAAAGTTATGACCAACCAAGACAGCATATTAAAAACCAAAGACATTACTTTGCCAACAAAGCCCCATCTAGTCAAAGCTGTGGTTTTTCCTTTAGTCATGTGTGGATGTGAGAGTTGGACTATAAAGAAAGCTGAGAACCGGAGAATTGATGCTTTTGAACTGTGGTGTTGCAGAAGACTTTTGAGAGTCCCTTGGACTGCAAGGAGATCCAACCAGTCCATTCTAAAGGCAATCAGTTCTGAATATTTGGTGGAAGGACTGATGCCGAAGCTGAAACTCCAATACTTTGGCCACCTGATGTGAAGAGCTGCCACATTTGAAAAGACCCTGATGCAGGGAAAGATTGGTGATGGGAGGAGAAGGAATCAACAGAGGATGAGATGGTTGGATGGCATCACCAACACAATGGACATGAGTTTGAGTAAACTCCGGGAGTTGGTGATGAACAGGAAGGCCTGGCATGCTGCAGTCCACGGGGTTGCAAAGAGTCAGACACGACTGAGTGAGCTGAACTGAGCCTCATTCCTTGGCATATGGATGTGAAGTTCTCCCAGCACCGTTTTGGGGAATACTGTCTTTCCCCCATTGAATGATCTTACCATTTTTGTCAAAAATCATTTGACCATATTAGTGAAGGTTTTGCTGGGCTCTGAATTCTTTTCCATTGATTTATAATTTTATCTTTATGACAGTACCAGATTGTTGTGATTACCATAACTTTGTGATCATGTTGAAATCAAGGAATGTGTGTCCTCCCACATTGTTTCTCTTGCTCAAAATTGGTTGGCAGTTTGGGCATTAATTAGGTATTAATTAGTGAATTTTAATTAGTTCAGTAGTGAATTTTAGGATAGGTTTTTTATTTTGGATGGTTTTGTTATTTCTGTGGGGTTTTGATAGGAATTGAATTACAATTGTATATTACAGAGCCTGATATCGAAATCTTATAAATTGGTAAGTAGTAAATCTTCTAATCCATGAAAATGGAATTTGTGTCATACACTTGATTTGCAGCATTTGGAAGGTTTCACTGTGCAAACCTTCACCTCCTGAGTTGACTACTCAGTGCTGTGCTTAGTTGCTCAGTCATGTCCGACTCTTTGCGACCCCATGGACTCTAGCCCGCCAGGCTCCTCTGTCCAAGAGGATTCTCCAGGCAAGAATACTGGAGTGGGTGGCCAGGCCCTCCTCCAGGGGATCTTCCCAGCCCAGGGATCAAACTCAGGTCTCCCGAGTTGCAGGCGGATTCTTTACCATCTGAGCCCCCAGGGAAACTCAGTAATTTATTCTTTCTGATGTATTTGTAAATGCGGTTGTTTTCTTCATTTCCTTTCCAAACTGATCCTATTACTGTACAGAAATGTAAGTGAATTTCAGTGTTCATTTTTGTACCATGTTACTTTGCTGAATTCATTTATTATTTATAACATTTTTGTGGCGTCCTTAGGATTTCTACTTATGAAGTCATGTCACATGTGAACATAGATAATTCTACTTCCATTTTTCATATTTGAATGTTGGTGCTTTATGCATTAATTCAACTTATTTTGTTATATGTATTTGCTGACAGCCATGTCTAAAACTACAAGTACTATTGCTTAGAAGTGGTAAAACCCAGTATTCTTACATTCTTCCTGAAGTCAAAGGAAAGATTTTCCACGTTTCACCAATGACTGTGATGTTGGCTATGGGTTTTACATGTATGGCATTATGCTATCATGATAATTTCCCTCAAATGTAATTTCTCAGGTGATTTTAGCATGAACAGGTGTTTAATTTTTTCAACTCTTTTTTCTATTAACTGACATGAACATGTTTTTTCCCCTTTATTCTGTTAATATGTGTGCTATCCAGATGCATTTTCCTAGGTTGAAGCATTCTTGCATTCCAAAAATAAATCCCACTTGTTCACAGTGTATAATTCTTATTATATGCTGCTGCTGCTAAGTCACTTCAGTCGAATCCGACTCTGTGCGACCCCATAGATGGCAGACCACCAGGCTCTGCCATCCCTGGATTCTCCAGGCAAGAACATTGGAGTGGGTTGTCATAGATAGCTATAAATTATTATTATCTAAAGAGATATATATGCACTTCCAACTTCTGCTCAGGCTTCCAGAATCCTGGTGGGTGGCAGGTGATGGCCAGGACATAGCACTGAACCACAGAGATTTATGCCTCTTATTAGTCATTGATGACTGATACTACTGCTCCATGAGTGTTGTTTCACAGTCAATGACTGTCTGACTTAGACCTGCATCCACCCATCTCCTGCCTCCGTTTCTCTCCCTCTACTCCTTCCTTCTGAGATTCACTCACTTCGTCCTTAAATACACCCTTCCTCGTTCTCAGTGAGAGCCTAAGAGAGGCAAACACTTATAGTCTTTTTCATCTGAAAATATTCTTAATTCGTTTTTATTCCTGAGTGATAATTTGTGTGTTAGTAGCTCAATCATGTCTGACTCTTTGCGACCTCATGGACTGTAGCTCAGCAGGCTTCTCTGCCCATGGAATTCTCCTGTAGGTTGTCATTTCCTTCTCCAGGGGATCTTCCCAAACCAGGGATTAAAGCTGGGTCTCCTGCATTGCAGGCAGGTAGTTTAGAATGAAAAATTCAAACTGTTTCTGCACAAGGAACCACACAGCCCCAGAAGGTCACAGGAGGGCACTGTTTGACTTAGACCTGCATCCACCCATCTTCTGCCTCTGTGTATTTCTGCTAATGACAAACACAATGCCCCATTTAAAAGGGGCCCTTTCCTAGTTAGGCTTCATCAGGAAATGGCAATGGACTCCAGTATTCCTGCCTGGAGAATTCTGTGCACAGGGGAGCTTGGTGGGCTACAGCCCATGGGGTCACAAAGAGTTGGACATGACAAAGCAACACACACACACACACACACACACAGAGAGAGAGAGAGAGAGAGAGAGAGAGAGAGAGAGAGAACATGTTTTGGAAAAAGTCAAAATCCAGGACAAGTAAAAATGCAAGGTGAGCCAGTGACTGAAAGTTTTCCCTTGTGACACATTACAAATATTTAAAGACCATGTCTAAACCCCCATCTCTGTCCACCTCTGTCCCCTCCTTTCTTCATTCATCTATAAACATCTGTCTATGAAAAATATCTTTTCACAATCTATGTAATGTGTTAGAGATATTTTTCAATCATGTTTCCCCTTCTTTCTGATGTGAATCTGTGGGTGGCGCTCTGTTTATGAGATCTAATCCCTTAAATCTGTTTGTCACTTCCACTATATAATTGTAAGGGATTTGATTGTAAGTCATATCTGAATGGTCTAGTGGTTTTCTATACTTTCTTCAATTTAAGCCTGAATTTTGCAATAGGAGCTCATGATCTGAGCCACAGTCAGCTCCCAGTCTTGTTTTTGCTGACTATGTAGAGCTTCTCTGTCTTCGGCTGCAAAGGATGTAATCAATCTGATTTTCATATTGACCACCTGGTGATGTCCGTGGATAGAGTCATGTCTTGTGTTGTTGTTAAAGAGTGTTTTCTATGAACAGGATGTTCTCTTGACAAAACTCTGTTAGTCTTGGCCCTGCTTCATTTTGCACTACAAGGCCAAATGTGCCTATTATTCTGGGTATCTCTTGACTTCCTCCTTTTGCATTCCAATCCTTTATGATGAAAATGACATCTTTTCCATTCCTTTTTTTTTTTTTTTTTTTTTTTTTTTTTTTGGCGTTAGTTCTAGGAGGTCTTGTAGGTCTTCATAGAACCGGTCCACTTCAGCATCTTTGGCAGTAGTATTTGGGGCACAGACTAGGATTACTGTGATATTGAATGGTTTGCCTTGGAAGCGGACAGAGATCATTCTGCCGTTTATGAAACTGCACCCAAGTGCTGCATTTTGGACTCTTTTGTTGACTACAAGGCCTACTCCATTTCTTCTAAGGGATTCTTGCCCACAGAAGTAGATATAATGGTCATCTGAATTAAATTCACCCATTCCAGTCCATTTTAGTTCACTGATTCCTAAGATGTTGATGTTCACTCTTGCCATCTTCTGCTTGACCACATCCAATTGACCTTGATTCATGAACCTAACATTTCAGGTTCCTATGCAATACTGTTCTTTACTGCATGGGACTCTACTTTCACCACCAGACACATTCACAACTGAGCATCATTTCTGCTTTGGCCCAGCCATTACTTTCTCTCTGCAGCTGTTAGTAGTTGCCCTCCACTCTTCC
Organism: Odocoileus hemionus; assembly: GCA_020976825.1. Taxonomy (NCBI): domain Eukaryota; kingdom Metazoa; phylum Chordata; class Mammalia; order Artiodactyla; family Cervidae; genus Odocoileus; species Odocoileus hemionus. Next base: position 70,856 of record JAJLRB010001629.1, on the reverse strand, counting down.
CCAGTTTAGCATACTGAATGCCTTCTGACCTGGGGGGCTCATCTTGCAGTGTCATATCTTTTTGCCTTTTCTTACAGTTTATGGTGTTCTCCAGACAAGAATAGTCAAGTTGGTTGCCATTTCATCCCCTAGTGGACCATTTTCGTCAGCACTCCTCATTATGACCCATCCATCTTGGGTGACTCTGTATACCATGGCTGATGGCTTCACTGAGTTGTGAAAATCCCTTCATCACTACAAGGCTGTGATCCATGCCAGTACCAAACTGTTTTGATTACTATAGCTTTGCAGTAAGTTTTGAAATCAATAATGGTATTCTCCCATATTACATTTTCTTCTTGTGATTGTTTGGCTCTTTTGGGGTATATTAGTTGTAAAGTGTTTTAGGATAGGCATTTGGGTTTAGGGTGGAGTTTTGATCAGGATTGCATTTGAATTCTAATTTGCAATGATTAGTATTGAGATCTTAGTCATAAGTCTTCCAATGCATGAAAACAATCTGTGTCATTTAATGTCTTCACAAAGGTTGACATTTCACTGTGCAAGTCTTCACTTTTTTGTTAAGTTAATCACTAAGTAGTTTATTCTTTCTGAAACAATTGTAAACAAAACTGTTTTCTTAACTTCCTTTTCACTTTGATCATTAGTGTACAGAAATGCCACTGATTTTCAGCATTGTCTTTTGTGAATGTCCTTGTTACTTTGCTGAATTAATTTTTTATTTATAACATTATTTTTTGTGGCATACTTAGGATTTCTACACTTGAGATCATGTCATGGGTGGGCATAGATAATTCTACCTCTTTTCAGATTGAAATGTCACTGATTTATCTGTCTGTCTGTATGTCTATCTTTCCTGACTGTTATGGATAAGACTCTCAGTGCTTTGTTGCATAGAAGTGGCAAAACCTAGCATTCTTATGTGTTTCCTAGCCTCAAAGGAAAGATTTTCAGTTTTCATCACTGGTTGTGATGTTGGCTGTGAGTTTTACTTGTGTGTGTGTAGTCAGTTGTGTCCAACTTTTCACAACATTTTGCACTGTATCCCACCAGGCTCCTCTGTCCATGGGACTCTCTAGTCAAGAATAGTGGAGTATGTTGATGTTTCGTCCTCTAGGGGATCTTCCTGATCCAGGGATCAGACCTCTGTCTCTTGCATCTCCTGCTTTGCAGGCAGATTCTTTACTGCTGAGCCATCATGGACTTTAACTTTATGGTGGTAGTTTCCTTCAAGTGTTATTTGTCAAGTTTTTTTTTTTAATCATGGAAAGGTTTTGAAATTTCTAAATTGCTCTCTCTGCATTAACTGAGATAATGGTTTTTCCCTGCGTTATGTGAATGTGGTGCATTGCTTGCTCACTTGCTTGCTTGCTAAGGCGCTTCAGTCGTGTCCAACTCTCTGCGACCCTCATGGACAGCAGCACACAAGGCTCCTCTGTCCACAGGATTCTCTAGACATGAACTCAGGAGAGGGTTGCCATTTCCTTCTCCAATGTGGTGCATGATAAGAATGTATTTTACTATGATGAAGCATTCTTGCATTTCAGGAATAATCCCACTTGTGTATATTGTACAATCCTTATTTTATGAATTGATATAAATGATTACATATATATGTATATTTATATATATATATACACACACACATGCTCACAACTTTAGCTCTGGCTTCCTAAAACCTGGTAGAGTGGCAGGTGGCCAAGATGCAGCACTGGATCGAAGAAGTTAATGCTTCTAATTTCTCATGATCATTATCACTACTGATGCATGGGTGTTGTATCACACAGTCACTGACTATCTGACTTAGACCTGCATCTGCCCATCTCCTGCCCCCACGTCTCACTGCACTCCTTCCTTCTGGGGCTCACTCAAGCTACATCCTTCCTCACTCTCAGTGAGAGCCTAAGAGAGACAAATGCTCGTAGTCTAAAAATGTTTTCATCTGAAAATTTTCTTATTTTGCTTTCATTCTTGAGTAATAGTTTAGAATGAAAAATCTACAGACCGTTTCTGTGATGTTTCCTTTGGCATCTGAAGCTGTTTTTCCCTTGTGTTCCCTGCTTCATTGTGACTGGTCTACTGTTGGGTCTCACTTGGTCTGCCTTCCCTGCTCTGTGATAAAGTCTCCAATTGTCTTTAATATTCCACAGTCCATTACTAGAGGGTGAGGTTTGAGGAACCTCCATACTGTTCTCCATTATGGGTGTATTTCATAGTGTCTTATTCATTGATGGTTCCAATAGTGTCTTTTAGGACTTTAACAGATTTATAGGAATTTCTTTTATAAGGTAGTCAAATTATTTTATTTCATGAAGCACTTGAGGCCTAATCCTCCCATGGTAGTCTCTGGTGACCCTTGTTCATGGTGCCATAAAGGCATGTTTTGCTCATACTGGATCCTTGCTGGTTTGTAGGGTTTGATATGTATATAAATATTATTTGTTGTTGTTTTTGCTCATGTGATGGAGCTAAAAATTTCTCCCTGTTGCCATTTATGTTAAGTGTTATTTTGGTTTTCAGTCAGGAAAGGATTTTTAATTTTCTCAAATGCATTCCAGGGCCTATGGAGAAGAACATTTAGAATTCTTCTGAAGTATCATTTCCTTCATGTTCCTCCCAACACAAAGATGTCACTTATCACTCCAGTTAAAATAAAACATCCCACACTCCCTGCCTTCACCCTCTTCCTTTGCTTAGTTATATCCACAACAGTTATAATCAGACACTGGCTGCCTGAATCAAAGGCTGTTTTATTTCATCTGGGCTGCTGTAAAAAATATCATAGACCAAGTAGCATATGAACAGTGGAAATTTACTTCTTAACAGTTATAGGTGCTGAGAAGTCCAAGATCAAAGTGAATGCAGATTCTATGAATAGTGAGGAACCACTTTCTTGTTCACAGGAGGATTGTTTTCAGTGCACTCCCACCTGTCAGAAGAGGGAAGGGGCTCTCCCAGGCCTGTTTTGGAAGAGTACTCTTCTTCCATGAGGGCTCTGCCTCTGACTTAATCACATCCACCGGCCCCACCTCTTCATACCATCACCTTAAAAGTTAAGATTTCAGCATATGAATGACTCCTGAGGGCCCTGCGCATGCTCAGTACAGGAAGAGAGGAGCCCACACCTGCCCCTTTCCCCGAGAGGGCTCGACGCATGCGCAGTGCAGGGGCCAAATGAGGAACCACTGCTATTTGAGGTATTTTTTATGTCACTGATTTTTATCTGGCTCATCTATGTTAAAAATATATTTTCAAATCTGTCACTTACTATAACCTCATTGGTGTCCTTTTTTCTTTATTGCAACTGTGCTTCGCTTTGTTTTTCCTGTAAAAACTTGATTTTTTTTATTTATTTAGCAAGATTGAAGTTACACAGAGCAATCGTTCAACCTAGGAATAGAAGCGAATATTTTACACATTGGAAATAAAGGATGAATTAAACATGGAAAACCTAAAAATACCATTGGAAAGTACATACTTTGCTTCATTGGTACAATTAAATTTTGGGTTTTGGAAAAGGAAGGTATTATTTTTCTATATGGAAATAAATGAACCCTGTGAAGCCAATAAAAAAATTAATGTATTATGAATAAAACTAGAAAACCTGTATAAATCAGAATTATGTAAAGATATTGAACATTTTCATACCTATAAATTTGACATGATAGGCTACATGAATAATTTTCTGAAAAACAAAAATTACCAAATTTCAATCTAGAGTAGACAGAAACTTCAAACAGATCACTTTCATAAAAATTTTTTAACAGTTGCTCACACATTCTTTTAGGGATGGCCTGAAGATCTGATTCCTTTGAACCGTTTGAAAACTGCAATTTATTTTATAAAGGTACATTTACCCTTGCCTTACCATCAATAAAAAAATCCCCATTTTTAGAACTGTGCCTTGTTTAAGTTTAAAACGTACATGTGAAAACTCCTGACAACACAGATCTTATTTATTTTATACATAGAAGTTTGTGTCTCTTAATCCTTTAACCCATCTTGTCTCTCTACTCCTCACCACTAGCAACTATGTGTTTGTTCCTTATATCTGTGAGTATGTTTCTGTTTGATTACTTAGTGTTTCAGTTTTTATTGTTATATATTTATTTATTTAGTCCCTGCCACATAGCTTGCAGGATTCTAGTTCCCCAAGCAGGCAGCAAGCCCAGGACCCCTGCAGTGCGTGTGTGCAGTCCTAACCACTAGATCACCAGGGATTTTACTGTTTTCCTTTCTAGAGTCCAGAAATAAATGATAACATACAGTAAGTATTTGTATTTTTCAGATTTATTTCACTAAGCATAATATTCTTCAAATCCATCCATGTTTTACAAATGGCAAATTTTCACTCTTTTCTGTAGGTAAGTGGTATTCCATTGTGTATGTGTGTAATTTATTTTAGTCAGCTCATATGCTGCTGGGAATTTAGATTGCTTCCATATCTTGGCTATTGTAAATAATGTGGTACAAATATTGGAGTCCATGTATATTTTTGAATTAGTGATTTATTTTCTTCAGATATGTATAGCTAGGAGTGAAACTGCTGGATCATGAGGTAATTTTAGTTTTTTTATTTTTGAAGACCCTCCATAATGTTTTGCATACTGGCTGTACCATTCTACCTTCCCACCAACAACGTCTAAAGTTTCCTTTTTCTCCACATACTCCCCAGCATGTTATTTCTGATCCTTTTGATGATAGCATGCAGTCAGTGATACTGCATTGCATTTTGGATTTGCATTTTTGTAGTGATTTAGAATGTTGAGCATCTTTTCATGTGCTTGTTGATCATTTTTATATCTTATTTGTAAGAATGTCTATTTAGATTTCTGTCGTTTTAAAAATGAGATTTATTTTGTTTGCTATTAAGTTGTATGAGTTCTTTTTAATTTAATTTTTATTTTATACTGGAGAATCGTTGATTTACAATATGGTATTAGTTTCAGGTATACAACAAAGTGATTGAGTTATATGTATTCATAGATCAATTATTTTTCAGATTCTTTTCCCTTATAAGTTATTACAAGATATTGTGGAGAGTTCCCTGTGCTATACAGTAGGTCCTTGTTGAATATTTTACATATAGTAGTGTCTGTGTATTAGTCTCAACCTCCTAATTTATCCTTCCCTCCACTTGTCCCATTTGGTCTTCGTCAGTTTGCTTTTAAAATTTGTGTATCAGTTTCTGTTTTGTGAATAAACTCGTGTGTATCACTTTCTTAGAGTCTACATATTAGCAGTATCATAAGATATTTGTCTTTCTCTGTGGACTGAATTCACTTCTATGATCATCTGCAGGTCTATCCAAGTTGCTGCAAATGGCATCATTTCATTCTTTTTATGGCTCAGTAGCATTCCATTGTGTATATGCACCACACCTTCTTTATCCATTTGGCAGTGGACATTTAGGTTTCTTCCACATCTTAGGCAGTGCATTATCCTATCAATTTACAACTTTCTCCCAATAAATGTCCAGGAGTGGCATTGCTGGTCCATGAGGTAGTCTTATATCTGTAGAGCCTTCATAGTGTTTTCCATACTGGCTACACCAATTTACATTGCCACCAACAGTGTTCAAGTATTTATTTTTCTCCACATCCTTGCCAACATTTATTTGTGTTCTTCCTGATGATGGCTCTTTTGGTAGATGTGAGAGAGTAACTTCTGTTGGTGTGGATTTGCATTTCTTTGATGGTTACAGATGTAAAGCATCTTTTCCTGTGCCTGTTTGCCATCTGTATGTCTTCTTTGGAAAAAAATGTCTATTGAGACCTTTGGCCCTTTTTTAAATGAAGTTGGTTTTTTTTGTTGTTTTCTATTCAGTTGTACGAATTCTTTATATATATTTAAGGTATTAGCCCCTTACAAAATACATGAATTGAAAATATTTTCTCCTATTTCGTTTCATTTCATTTCTCTCTATTTTATTTTGTTGACCTCTGCTATAATTCCAGTTGTTACTTTTTGCTTTTCTTTTGTGTTTAGAATCAGATCCAAAAATCATTTCTGAGAAAGCTGTTAAAGAGGTTTCTAACCGTTTTTTTTTTTTTTTTTCCTAGTTCTGTGGTTTCAGGTCTTCTACTCAAGGCTTAATGCATTTTGAGTTCAGTTCTCTACATATGGTAAGATAGTGGTCCAGTTTGGTTGTTTTGGATGTAAGTGTCCAGTTTTCCCAACATCATTGATTGTATAGACTGTCCTTACCTACCTTTTATATTGTTGGCTTGTTTGTTGGTGGAGAAGGGAATGGAAAACAACTTCAACATTCTTGCCTTGAGAATCCCATGAGCAGTATGAAAAGCAAAAAGATATGATACTGAAAGATGAACTCCCAAGGTCAGTAGGTGCTCAATATGCTACTGGAGAAATAACTCCAGAAAGAATAAATAGATGGCGCCAACGCAGAAACAACGCCCAGTTCTGGCTGTGACTGGTGGTGGGAGTAAAGTCTGATGTGATAAAGAACAGTATTGCATAGGAACCTGAATGTTAGATCCAGGAATCAAGGTAAATTGAAAGTGGTAAAACAGGAGATGGCAAGAGTGGACATTGACATTTTAGGGATCAGTGAAGTAAAATGGACTGGAATGGGTGAATTTAATTCAAATGACTATTACATCTACTAATGTGGGCAAGAATCCCTTAGAAGAAATGGAGTAGCCATCATAGTCAGCAAAAAATTGTGAAATGGTGTGCTTGGGTGCAGTCTCAAAAATGACAGAGTGATTTAAGGACAGGAACATAAAGGCCACAACAGATGGGATGGTCAAGTCTGTGTGGTAGACGACATGCTGTGAGCACCAGTTTGTCCCTGGATCTCTGTGTGTCCAGCCTGAGATGCTGAGCCTGCTGGGCTGTGAGCTCCGTGAAGGCAGCTGTTTCAACACATCCTATACTGTGGTTATGGGTGTGGACAGTGAGGCCAGATGATGTTGAGTCTGTCATCGCAGCTCCAGCCCCTGCCAACTTTAATGTCTTGTGTCAAAGTGTATTGATCTCTTTGGCCAAAGCTGAGACCCCTCTCATTAGGTTTGCTTTGGAAGTTAGAAACCCGGAGATCTTAGGAAGCTGTTGCCTATTCCTCGTTACAGGGGCAGTTTTCTTCTGGATTACCAGAGTGAGCACTAGGATACACTCACACATGCACACTCACACTGACATTTAATAAGGACTGTAGGTTGGGATCAGAAGAGGGACAGATATGAGGAAGGTAATAAGAATAATATACAGGGGGTTGGAGGCACTGATTGCCTGAGACACGACTCCCACATGTTCCAGGTCTTGTCCCACCTATGACTGATGACATCCCTAGAAGTCCATGTGGGCATCATCCCCAGTGTGCAGGTGGGGACTCCGACAGGCTTTGAGAGACAAGGACTCATCCAGGATGGAGAAGAGGTAGGAAACGGGAGGTGAGTCTGGACACAGGTCTGTCAACTCAGAGCTGCACACACAGCCTGCCCATGAGATGTGTGGAGGACTGTGTGGTGCAACTATGTGAGACCCAGGGCTGTGCGGATGAGGGATGAGCGGTCAGGATCCTGAGGGCTATTTGCAAGAGTGTCAACTGTCAATCCAAGGAAGGGACCCACGGGTGGTGAAATCACTTCCTTAACAGCAGACGCTAACAGAACTTGGAACCCTGTAACCAGGCACCCACCTTCTAGCAACAGCACCACAGCCAGTTGGGGCTCACTTGGCTGGAGAGTCTTCATCCAGTAGGATGTTCTCGAGCTGTGTCTCGACTGGCCAGGGCTTCTGCTTCAGGAAACCCTGGAGGGAGAGGTTTTCAGATTTTTCAGGCAGTTCAGCACTCAACCTGGATGCCTCTGGACCTTTACCAGGAGGTCACCTAAGGTAATCCCAGTCAACCTAGAGCTGGCCACACCAGGCCTGGCCGCCACTGGGAGCCCTCCCTGGGCAGCGCCAGCTGCCCTCATCTCCATGTTTGGGAAAGTGGGACTTGAGGGGAGGTTCTCTCTCTGGGCAGGAGCAGGTTAGTGGGCACGTGATGACCTGGTGGTCCTGTCACGATCACACCTGAGGACGGGCTGTCAGTAAGGAAATAGGATCCCTGAGGTGCTTTCATTGAAGAGGGAGGGACTCCATTTTCTGAATGACTGCCTGAGGAAATGCGATTGTGGCATTGGCAGGGCTGGCAGAATCCTGGATCCCACAAAACTTCGAGTTCCTACTGAAGGCAGATATCTAGCAGCTTCTCCTGGAAAAGAGGAAAGGAGTCCAGGAGATCTGTGGACGAGGCTGGGGTGCTGTGAGATGCATCTTGGAGGCCAGAGCTCAGAGTCAGCCCCCATGAGAATCCAAACCCATCCCCTCTCCATCAAAGCCCTACCTCCACCCCCGATTCTCGGACCCAGAACACATGATGTGGTGTGCTCACTGTCTGGTGGAACCTCAGCTGGGATGTCCAGCTGGTGCTCAAAGGATTCAGTGACACCTGAGCCCTCACTGTTAAAGGATGAGTGACAGTGGCAGGAGGAGAGCCAGGCAGATCCCTGGCTGATGAGGCAGCCTTTAGAGGTAGGAGGTAAATCTGAGGTGTTAGGAGGCCCACAGGCAGCCTGAGCAGATGACAGAGTCTGTGTGTGCCCTCCTGGGCCAGATACTACTGGGAACACTTCGTGTTCCCGAGATGCAGTGACCAGAGTAGATGCCTGGCCTGCCCTGGCAGTGGTGACATCAGGGGTCGGGGCAGGGTGAGGGTCAGTGCACTATGTCAGGCTGCCCTCAGGAAGTGGACAGATGGTCACGCCATTGATCAAGGGCTGTCACGTGAGGAGGTTCGTTGGTGGCCCCTCCCCTGAGTCTTTTTTTCTTATCTGTCTTTGATATTTTTTGGAACCCTGATTTAAGATGGGTGTATCTTTCCTTGTCTCACAGGAGTTTTGTTTCTCTTCATTTCTCAGGTATTTGTAAGGCCTTCTCAGACAAATCAGAACTTACCCCCATTTCTCAATGAGATTCCTTTTGTACTTCTTTGCTTTTGAATTGTATGCCTTTTAATATATTTTGGATATGAACCCTTATTGGACATGACAATTGCCAATATGTTCTCCATTTCATACTTCATTTCTCATTTTATTGATGGTTCCCCATGGCGAGGCTTTCAAGTTTGATGTATTCTCACTTGTTCACTTTTCCTTCCGCTTCTTTTGCTTTTGGAATTACACCCAAACTTCATTGCCAAGACTGATGTACAGGAATAGAGTACCCCTTCTTTCTAGGAGCTAAATGGTTTCAGTAGTTTTGTTCAAGCTTTTAATCCATTAGAAATTAGATAGCCTTAGATCCCAGAATTCTCTTACCATCCCTCCCTATTTGGGGGCAGTGTTCCTCTGGCCTCTGAGAGTGAGAACAGATACCAACACACACACACACACACACACCCAAGCACAGTGAATACCAAAAAGACTATGGGTTGACATCAGAAGAGGGACAGACAGGAGGACGGTAATAGGACAAACGGAAAGGGGCTGGAGGCACTGCCTGCCTGAGACACGGACTCCCATGTTTTCCAGGTCTTGTCCCACCTATGTCTGATGACATCTCTAGAAGTTCATGCAGGCCTCAGTCCCAGTGTGCAGGTGGGGACACTGACAGGCTTTGAGAGAAAGGGACTCATTCAGGACAAAAAAAACAGGTGGGAAATGGGAGGTGAGTCTGGGCCCAGGTCTGTCAACTCAGAGCTGCACACACAGCCTGCCTGGGAGCTGCGTGGAATGCTGTGTGTTGCAACTGTGTGAGGCCCGGGGCTGCATGGATGAGGAATGAATGGTCAGGATCCTGAGGGCTATGTGCAGGGGTGTCAACTGTTAATCCAAGGAAGGGACCCCTGGGTGGTGAAGTCACCTGCTTAACAGCAGACCCTAACAGAACTTGGAACCCTGTAACCAGGCACCCACCTTCTAGCAACAGCACCACAGCCAGTTGGGGCTCACTTGGCTGGAGAGTCTTTATCCAGAAGGATGTTCTCCAGCTGTGTCTCGACTGGCCAGGGATTCTGATTCAGGCAACCCTAGAGGGAGAGGTTTTTCAGATGTTTCAGGTGGTTCAGCGCTCAACCTGGATGCCACTGGTACTTTGCCTGGAGGTCACCTAAGGTAATCTCAGTCAACCTAGAGCTGGCCACACCAGGCCTGGCCACCACTGGGAGCCCTCCCTGGGAAGCACCAGCTGCCGTCATCTCCATGTGGGGGAAGTGGGATTTGAGGGGAGGTTCTCCCTCTGGGCAGGAGCGGGTTGGTGGGCACGTGGTGACCTGGTCGTCCTGTCACGGTCACACCTGAGGACGGGCTGGCAGTGGGGAAGCAGGATCCCTGAGGTGCTCTGCTCTGTGCCAGTGTGGACCCACGGCTGGCAGGTGGTCAAGTGTCTGCATCCTCAGTGGAGGTCTGTGCAGTGAGTGATGGGAGTGTGTCTGGAGGGGAGATGTCTGTAGGTCTGAAAAGCACCACAGGCAGCTGGCTGGTGCCCTGAGACTTTCTGCCTGGCTGCCAGGCACTATGTTCACAGGGCTCCTCATGGGACTGCAGACAGGAACCCATCCATGGAGTGCCCTGCTCCATCTCCCCGCACAAGGGCCAGGAACCCCCACCAGCAACAGAGCCCAAGGCAGCATATGCTCAGGTCACAGAGGCACCCTGACCCTCCCCTGGGTCCCTCCTAGAGTCCTGCTTCCAAAGGAAGCTGGGCCCCACCTCCTCTCCCACCTTCCCTCAAGGCCCAGGCCCTAAGTTGTCCAAATGCAAAACCACTGTTTATCTACATGTGGGAATCTCAGAAAGAGGTTGTGATACGATTTCCCTTCATGTTCCCCAAGGAACCTTCCTGCATTTTTCTACAGTTAATCCTGTATTAAATCCCTGCCCAGGTATCCATGTTGGCCTGAGAATCCTGATGCCTCTCACCCCAGGATCAGCCCCTATCACCCCAGTTCTCATCCCCAGAATGTGACGTTTTGGTCCCCACCACAGGGATGATGAAGTTAACATACAGAGAGCTGTCCAATAAAAACTGCCCCGAGTTGCTAACACATGAAACCATCCCCAAGTGCCAGTTCACTTGTGATGCCAAGACCTTTATTCTGCAGGAGGCACTCCTGCCCCTCCTCCTGCCGTGAGGCCAGGGGACTCAGTCTGAGCTCTTCCCCCTGCTTTCCTGGTGTCTGTGGTGCTGTCTCTGACTTGTGTGTCTGCTGTGTTACACCCCAGAGGGTAAATGTGCCCCACAGGGGCATGAGACCTGCATGATGTGAAGTTTCCAAAGACATAGGCTAGAGATGCTAGTGGGAACCTGATACATGTTTTCTAGGCAGCAACCCCCTCCTACCTCCCCACATTCCTGGGCACCTACATGGCTTTTGCCACCTACTGTGAGTAAGAATCCCTTAGAAGAAATGGAGTATCTCTCATAGTCAAGAGAAGAGTTCAAAATGCAGTACTTGGATGCACTCTCCAAAATGACAGAATGATCTCTGTTCCTTTCCAAAGCAAACCTTTCAATATCAGAGTAATTCAAGCCTATGCCCCAACCACTAATGGTGGAGAAGCCCAAGTTGAATGGTTCTATGAAGACAAACAAGACCTTCTAGAGGTAATACCAAGAAAAAGATATCCTTTTTATCATAGGGGACTGGAATGCAAAAGTAGGAAGTCAGGAGATACCTGGAGTAACAGGCAAGTTTGGCCTTGGAATACAAAATGAAGCTGGGCAAAGGCTAACAAGAGTTTTGCCAAGAGAACACACTGGTCATAGCAAACACCCATTTCCAACAACACAAGAGATGACTCTACACATGGACATCACCAGATGATCAATACCAAAATCAGATTGATTATATTCTTTGCAGTCAGAGATGCAGAAGCTTTGTACTATAAGCAAAAACAAAACTGGGAGCTGACTGTGGCTCAGATCATGAACTGTTTATTGTAAAATTCAGACTTAAACTGAAGAAAGTGGGTAAAACCATTATGCAATACAGGTAAAACCTAATCCAAACCCTTTCAATTATAGAGTGCAGGTGACATATTCAAGAGATTGGATTTGATAGACAGAGTGCCTGGACAACTATGAAGAGTGGTTTGTAAAAATTGTACAGGAGGCCATTCTCAAACAATTCCCAAGAAGAAGAAATGCAAAAAGGCAAAAGGGTTGTCTGAAGAGGCCTTACAAAATAGCTGAGAAAAGAAGAGAACCTGACGTCAAAGGAGAAAAGGAAAGATAAAACCATCTGAATGCAGAGTTCCAAAGAATAGCAAGGAGAGATAAGAAAGCCTTCCTCAGTGATCAATGCAAAGATATAGAGGAAAACAATAGAATAGGAAAGATTAGAGGTCTCTTCAAGAAAATTAGAGATACCAACGGAACAATAAACTTGGTCACAACAAATGACAGAAACTGTATGGATCTAACAGAAGCAGAAGGTATTAAGAAGAAGTGGCAAGAATACACAGAAGAAATATACAAAAAAGATCTTAGTGACCCAGATAACCATGATGGTGTGATCACACACCTACAGCCAAACATCTTAGAGTGCAAAGTCAAGTGGGCCTTAGGAAGCATTACTATGAACAAAGCTAGTGGATATAATGGAATTCCAGCTGAGCAATGTCATATCCTAAAAGATGAATGCTGTTAAACTGTTGCCCTCAATATATCAGCAAAGTAGGAAAATTCAGCAGTGTTCATAAAGGTCTTTTTTCATCCCCATCCCAAAGAACAACAATGCCAAAGAATGTTCAAACTACTGAAAGGTTGTTGCTGAATGATAAGACGCCGGGATTCTTAGCCTCCGGAGGAGACGAATTCAATCCGGGGCCAGAGACGAGGCTGGATCACTCAGAGCTTTTCTGTAATCAAGTTTTATTAAAGTATAAAGGAGATAGAGAAAGCTTCTGACACAGGCATCAGAAGGGGGCAAAAGAGTATCCCCCTCCTAGTCTTTAGCTGTATGTTATATAGTCACTCACAGTCTGTTAATGAAAAGAAAGAAATGTAATAAAATTTAGAATGGCACCAGATAATTCATCCCTGGCCATAAAACGATTGACTTGAATCTTGTAGAAGGGCAGAATACCAACAAATAGTTTCATTTACATAGATTAGGGGAACAATACCTGAGTAAGTAAGTTAGGCCATTTGGTGTAACCAACTTGAATATAGAGGCTGGGGTACATTAACATAGCTTAATACAACATTTCCATAAGAAAAAGAAATGTATTGGTTAACTCAAGGTTTGAGAGCAGTTAGCGTTAGGTGAGACCAGTTGTCATGGCAACACAGCATTTTAAGAGAAACCTTTTAAAATTGTATAGAGAAGGAAAAACATATCACTGGTTTGTTTCTTCCTGCCGCTTCAGAGGGATAAAAATGTCTGGCACTTGCAGCCTCTTTCCTCCATTTGGAGACCCCTGGCCTTCCTGCCTGTTACCCTCTCACTACCACACAATTGCACTCATTTCACATGTTAGCAAAGTAATGCTCAAAATTCGCCAAACTAGGCTTCAACAGTACATGAACTGAGAACTTCCAGATGTTCAAGCTGGATTTAGAAAAGGCAGAGGAACCAGAGATCAAATTGCCAGTATTCATTGGAGATCATAGAAAAAGCAAGAGAATACCAGAAAAACATCGACTTCATTGAGTACGCTAAAGTCTTTGACTGTGTGGATCATAACAAACTGTGGGAAATTCTTAAAGAGATGGAAATACTGGACCACCTTACCTGCCTCCTGAGATCCCTGTATGTAGGTCAGGAAGAAACAGTTAGAACTGGACATGGAACAATGGACTGGTTCCAAATTAGGAAAGGAGTACATCAAGACTGCAAATTGTCACCCTGCTTATTTAACTTATATGCAAGTACATCATGCAAAATGTGGGGCTGGATGAAGCACAAGCTGAAATCAAGGTTGCTGTGAGAAATATCAATAACCTCAGATATGCAGATGACACCACCCTCATGGCAGAAAGCCAAGGGGAACTGAAAGAGCCTCTTGATGAAGGGGAAAGAGGAGAGTGAAAAAGCTGGCTTAAAACTCAGCATTCAAAAAGTAAGATCATGGCATCTGGTCCCATCACTTCATGGCAAATAAATGAGGAAACAATGGAAACAGTGACAGGCTTTATTTTCTTGGGCTCCAAAATCACTGCAGATGGTGACTGTAGCCATGAAGTTAAAAGACACTTGCTCCTTGGGAAAAAAGCTATAACAAACCTACACAGCATATAAAAAATGAAAAAGCTATGACAAACCTATACAGCATATAAAAAGCTGAGACATTTTTTTCCCAACAATGATCCATATAGTCAAACCTATGGTTTTTCCAGTAGTTATGGATGGATGTGAGAGTTGGATAATAAAGAAGGCTGAGTGCTGAACAATTGATGCTTTTGAACTGTGGTGTTGGAGAAGACTCTTGAGAGTCCCTTGGACTACAAGGAGATCAATCCTAAAGGAAATCAGTCCTGAATATTCATTGGAAGGACTGACGCTGAAGCTGAATCTCCAATACTTTGGCCCTGGTGGGAAGAGCTGACTAATTGGAAAATATTCTGATGGAAGTAAAGAGCCAACTCATGGGGAAAGACTCTGATACTGCAAAGATTGAAGGCAAGAGGAGAAGGGGACAACAGAGGACAAGATGGTTGGATGGCTTCACTGACTCAATGAACATGAGATTGAGCAAACTCCAGGATATAGTGAAGCACAGGAAAGCCAGTGTACTGCCATCCACAGGGTTGCAAAACGTCGGATGAAGTGACTGAACAACAACAACAAAGCAGGTGCTGGACCTTCTTAGAAGGTGAGCACTTTCCTCCACCTATGGCACATTGGGGAGTTGGCCCCATTCCAGCTGGAGTCACAGGAATATCTCTCCACCTATCTAAGCCCCAGTTGGTCCCTCTGAACACAAGGGCAAAGAAGAACCAGCTCTCAGAGTGAATGTGGGGACTAAGTGGGTCCTTCCTGGAAAGTTGGAAAGTGCTTTCTGGGGACCCTGCCCCATGGAAAAGTCTGCTGGAAGGACTGTGATTGTACTTAGTCATCATGTTCCTCCTCCCCTCAAGGAAGTCTCTGTCTCAGTTGTCTCTGGCCTTTGACCTTGGGCCAAACTGATTCCCATTTGCAAGGTGAGTTGTGAGAGGTGCCCTGTCCTGGGTGAGTGAGAGCAGGGGTCCCTGGGAGTGATCAGTAGTGCCCCAGGCACTCAGATGGGGCGAGTTGGGCTCATTCATTCTTGAAATATACAGGAAGGCCCACAAGGTGCAGGCACTTTTCTAGGAACAACTCATGTAATACATTGAGCAGACAGCAGTCCTGCCCTCCAGGGCTTCAGTTCTCCCGGGGGTCACACTGCCACACTGGCCATCACATCTGGGCGTGTCTCCAGTACTGTCCATGTGATGCCTTCCTGGCCTCCTCTAGGTATGGATGCATCCTCCCTTACTCTGATGAGGACAGTGGACCCCTACACCAGCTGAAAATGTGAGTGGGACTTTGATTCAAGAGGGAGGGACTCAGTTTTCCAAAGAACCACCAAGTGAGATGTGACATGGAGGAGAACTGGCCTCTGAACGGGCAGGAGCAGAAGCCAAAAAGTCCCAGACCCCACAGGGCTGCCCAGGAGCTCAGTGTGGAAGGAAGGCCAGGTCTCTGACTCTTCTGCCCACCTGACTCCCCCCAGGGCCATGTCCACCATCCTGGGCACCTAGCTGTACCATTGACCTGAGGGTTTCCACCAGCTCCCAGAGTTCCCTTGCCTGAGGATGCTACTGGCTTAAATAGAGCTCAGCATGCCTGACTCAGACCTGGAGCACCAAACCCTACATCTCCTGGCACAGCTGGATACCCTGGAGCCCACTGAGGCAGAGGGGGATGTGATGGGAGAAAATGAGGATGGGAGGGAGCTGAACCACACAGAGCAGAAATTTCTGAGGCTGGATCTGGGCCAGGAGCAATGAGGAAGCTCAGATCACTATTGCCCTGGACTGCAGTCTGGGAAGACTTTCTGGGGCTGGCATCTTTGAGAGATCATTGAGAGGCAGTGAGAAGCTTTCTTTTCTTTTTGGGAGACACTTGGAAATGCAGTCCTATTGATGTTTTCTCTCCTTGGAACTACAGCACCAGCTCCAGAACAAGCTCTGGAAACATCTCCAGACCTGGAGCCAACTACACCTCTACTGCCCAATAGAGCTCCAGAGTTAGAGCAAGTACATTTTGGTATTTTTTTAATGTATACTAAATTGTTTATGATATAAAGTTCACTTAAAATTTAATAGTTTTATTATCTTAGATTGTGCATGTAAATTACAATAAGTTCATTCACAATGTTACATAACCCTATTAAATGTCTATTTGAGAACATTTTCACTCTTTTCATTGCTAAATAATATTCCATTCAGGAACCAGCACATTTGGCTTTCATCTGTTGATGGACATTAGAGTTTTCACCTTTGGGCTCTTCTGAACAGTGGTGCTCTGAATACTTGTGTACAGGCATGTGAATATGTGTATTCACATGCTTTTGGGTATTGATGTAAGAGGGGAATTTGGGGATTGACTGAAAACTGTAGGCTTGTCCTTTTGAGAAACTGCTGAAGTGTTATATACAGTGGTTGTAACCATTTGACAGAGATGACACTGGTGACCCACTCCAGTACTCTTGCCTGGAAAATCCCATGGACAGAGGAGCCTGGTAGGCTGCAGTCCATGGAGTCGCTGAGAGTCAGACACTACTGAGTGACTTCACTTTCACTTTTCACTTTCATGCATTGGAGAAGGAAATGGCAACCTACCCCAGTGTTCTTGCCTGGAGAACCCAGGCACAGGGAAGCCTGGCGGGCTCCCATCTATGGGGTCACACAGAGTCAGACACGACTGATGCGACTTAGCAGCAGCAGCAGCAGCAGTACCATTTGACAATCCCCAGAGTGTAGGTGTATAATTTCCACTTCTTCATTTGTATTGCAGTTTCCTCTCTCTCCATCCTTCTCTCTTTCTGGTCCCTCACTCTAAGGAACAAGCCTGTAGATTACAATTTGCCATATGAAGAGGCATCTGTGGTTTAGCATTGAGACCATGACAGAGGAGCTCTTGGGTCCTGACTCAATGAGTTCACAGTCCTAGACCCCAGGGAGACACTGGCAGAGGCCTCCAGGTGAATCATGGTCAATTCCTGGTCCACAGATAGTGTGAGAGAATAAATGTTTGTTGCTTAAGTCACTCAAGATTGGCTAATGTTGTCACACAGAATGGACCACTCACACAGCCATCAAGCATTCAGGCCCTGGCCCCTCCCTCCCCACTGTCCCCTACTGTCCTCCCAAGCTCCCACCAACCACACTAGCTTCCTCTGGCTTCATCTCTGGACAAACACATTCTGTGTGTCCATACACTTGTGCCTTCTTCTAGGATAATTATCCCCAGATGTGTGAATGGCTGGCAACTTCTCATTACCCTGCTGGGGACAGACATGTCCCGTCAGTGCAGCCCCATATGACCACATTGTGTCATCTACTGTTTTTCCACATAGAACTTGCTTCCTTCTGTGTTTCTCCACTTCCCCCTCCAGACTGTGATCCTGGTGCTTCTTTTCATCACAGCCCCCACTGAATGCTCAGGGCACAGCTGGTAATTGAATAGATAAGAGGCTCCATTCCTCCACTGAGAAGCTGGGATGCTAATAAGAGGAGGTATAGGCCAGGTCAGGGGCAGGGGAAAGTGTAGGAGTGCAAGGGACACTCTCCTCACCCCAGTACTGGACACATCACCCCTTTGATGGGGAACACTCATACTACACACCAATCAGGGAAACCACAGCACAAACCATACCTCTGAGAGACTTCAGGACACCAACATTCCTTGGGCCCCAGGAGGGAATGTGACAGGATCCACAGGAACCAGGTGCTTTGAGAGGGAACTTGAAGAGGACCCTCAACTTCCTCTTGTCCACTTCAGCCATGGGGTGTCTAATTCCCTTCTGAGGACTCCTCACCACAGCCAGTGCAGATGTTCTGACCTTGATTCCATATGAGGTCCAACAAGGTGGTCTTTGCCTTAGTCCAAGGAAAAATGATGCATGTTTCTGTCACTGTTGCCGCCCCAAGGTCCACCCCTCCCCTGACTCCACTCCCTATGGTCCCTTCCTTTGATGTGTGTCAATGTATACTTGTGTGCACACCCAGAGAATCTACTCCACATTGCCAAAATATCCTGGGGTCTTAGGACCTCTAATCCCACGGCAAAATATGTGGCAGGGAAACAGCCCTAGACTAGGATATCCTAATTCTCCCTTCATCTCAAGACTCTGCCCCTGCCAAGGCTGATTAGTAGTAAAAAACACACACACACACACACACACACACACACACACACACACACTAAATAAAAATTCACAGGCTAAAATGTATTGACTGAAAATTTATAGAAGCAATATATAATTTTGGTACCTATTATCTGACTCAGTTGACCAAGTAGAAATTATTATTCTTAAAGAAATCTTACAAAGACAGAATCTACAGTCATGAAATTATGATTAGGATAAGAAAACTTGACATTTATTGTTTTTAAAAAACTGATATCAAGTCAAACACTTTAAGGAAATGTAAAATAAGGATATTCCAGCCAGGAGTCCTGAGGCTGACAAACGCCCCTCCCCCCCCCCACCGGCCCTGGAGCGAGTGCGCAGGAGTGAGCGGCTGCAGGTGCGAGGGCACAGGCGTGAGCGGCCACAGGTGCAAGGGCGGAGGCACAGGGACGCCTGAGCTCCCAGGACAGGTTCTGAGGGAAGGGAAATTGGAGACTGGGTAGATCCCCAATGCGAGACGCCCCAGTCCAGGGAACAGTGCAGACGCGAGTAAGTGCAGCTCTACTCACAGGCCCTCAACGTGCGCCCCCGCCTGCCCAACTGCCAGCGGCCCCCAACTCCTCCAGCCTCGAGGAGCGCGAGCCTCGCTTGGTCCTGGGGTCGCCGCCACAGGCCGCAGGGTGAGGACGCTGGGCCGGGGACCCAAGGCGGTCGTGGAGCGGTGGGCGCCCCGTGCGATCACAGCCCTCCCTGCCCAGCGCCTCTTCAGTCTCCTCTCGGCGGGGCTGCCCCTTGAGGGCGGGGGGCGGCCTCTGAGTCTGCGGATGCTGCCTGGGCCCCATCACTGCGGTCGTGCGGATCTGGGACGGGGGGTGCGGCCGAGGAGTGCAAAACGGGGGCTGCTGGGTGTGCGTCGGGCGCGGTGGGTCCGCAGGTGTGAAGGGGTCTCTGCTCCCGGGATGCGTATGGGTGATGGGGGTGCATACCTCGGGGATCCTGTTCGCTGGCCACTGGCAGCGGGTGTTCAGATGGGACTCCGTGCTGTGTTTCCTAAAGCCTTCTGGAGGATCAGGTACAAAAGGTTAAAGTTCACTTTCACGTTCAGTGTTTTCGGGGTTTATTGACTGACTGTGACTAACTCACCGAGCTCTTCCAGGAGGGTAATTCGTGACGTGCTAACACCTAAGCAAAGTTTCAAGTAAAGTAGTCCCCACCTTTTAATGTGTTTGTGTATGGAGGGCTTTTTGAACAGTTTGTTTTTGTTTCTGTTCATCATTTCCAGCAACAGACCCTTGAGAAATGGCATTACTCTAAGTTAAAGGAGCATTTAAAATTTTTAATTTCTGCAAAGTAATCATAGATGCTAAAGTATTTTCAAATTATAGCATCTACAAAGAGCTTAGTTGTTGTTTGGTAAATTTTGCTTGAAGGGAAGACTTTGAAATCCAGAGAAATGTTCATTTCATAAAATTGTGGTGCACCCTTTTGCAATTTTGAATATCTAATCCAGGGGAATTCTCAGATTTTTTTCCAGAAAATGCATATTTTATTTGAGAATAGTTTGGGTTTTGTTCTGCTGCTGTTTGTTCGTACCTACTTCAGTTCAGTTCAGTTCAGTTCAGTTCAGTTGCTCAGTCGTGTCCGATTCTTTGCGACCTCATGGATCGCAGCAGGCCAGGCCTCCGTGTCCATCACCCACTCCTGGAGTTTACTCAAACTCATGTCCATTGATTGGTGATGCCATCCAGCCATCTTGTCCTCTGTCATCCCCTTTTCCTCCTGCCCCCAATCCCTCCCAGCATCAGGGTCTTTTCCAATGAGTCAACTCTTTGCATGAGGTGGCCAGAGTATTGCAGTTTCAGCTTCAGCACCAGTCCTTCCAACAAACACCCAGGACTGATCTCCTTTAGGATGGATGGGTTCTATCTCCTTGCAGTCCAAGGGACTCTCAAAGGTCTTCTCCAACACCACAGTTTAATAGCATCAACTTTTCAGCACTCAGCTGTCTTCACAGTCCAGCTTTCACATCCACACATGACCACTGGAAAAACCATAGGCTTGATTAGATGTACCTTTGTTGGCATAGTAATGTCTCTGTTTTTTAATATGCTACCTAGATTGGTCATAACTTTCCTTCCAAGCAGTAAGCGTCTTTAAATTTCATGGCTGCAATCACCATCTGCAGTGATTTTGGAACCCCCAAAAATAAAGTATGACACTGTTTCCACTGTTTCCCCATGTATTTCCCATGAAATGATGGGACCAGATGCCATGATTTAGTTTTCTGAATGTTGAACTTTAAGCCCACATTTTCACTCTCCTCTTTCACTTTCATCAAATACCAGACCACCTGACCTGCCTCTTGAGAAACCTGTATGCAGGTCAGGAAGCAATAGTTAGAACTGGACATGGAACAACAGATTGGTTCCAAATAGGAAAAGGAGTTCGTCAAGGCTGTATATTGTCACTGTGCTTATTTAACTTATATGCCGAGTATATCAAGAGAAATGCTGGGCTGGAAGAAGCACAAGCTGGACTCAAGATTGCCAGGAGAAATATCAATAACCTCAGATATGCAGATGACGCCACCGTTATGGCAGAAAGTGAAGAGGAACTAAAGAGCCTCTTGATGAAAGTGAAAGAGGTGCCTCCTTAGGAGGCTTCAAAACAATCTAATTAAAACTAGTGATTGGTGCAAAGTACTATGCTTTGTAACACAGAGATAGGTTGTCTTTCTCTATCAAAATTGTTTCTTGAGTTAGCAAATTTTTCCCTTGATACAGTCAGGAATGACTTTTTTTTTCCATTTATTTTTATTAGTTGGAGGCTAATTACTTTACAGGAATGACTTTTTAAAACCTTGCAGCTCTGACTCTGATAATTAGGAAGTACGTTGTTTCACTGTTGAAGATAATGGCAGACATTTCAAAGATGGAAAGCAGGTACACAAAAGAAATTCGAGTAGTAAGTTCGGTGCATTGGTGTCCACAATAAAACTGAGTTTCTCTTCTAAGGGAAAAAGGAAAACCACCTGGTGATGACCACGGGCTCTTTCCATACATCAAACACCCAGAGGAAGGGAGGAGGTGGAGTGATTCTCAGATGGACTGGCCATTTGTTCATTTACCAACCACAGACTTCCTTTCCTTGATGTTTCTTGACTCCCAAAGAAATTAGAAGTGTGGTTCCTTACCAGGATATTTGAATGGGAAAGATGCTTTTAATTCCTAGGCAGGTGACGAGATCCATTGTGTAGCTTTCATCTCCCTGAACCTTGTAAGTAGCTCTGAGAACATCTTCTTCTCTGTTGAGTTAGACAGAAAGGGAGGGTGGTGGAGCCTAAATGAGAGAAATTCCTTAAGAGATCATAGAAAATGGACCCATTCTAGCTAACATAGACCACAAATAAAACAGAGTCATGCGGTCATAACAGACCTGAGATTAAGTAATGTTCTCTGAGTTCTTAGAAAACCACAAACAAAAGCTCTGAAGAGTTCTGATTCTGCTAAGGGTCCTACCTGTGAGCACTCCGAAGGAGAAGTTCCGTTAACCACCAGTCATGGCAGACTGCGGTCCAGCTGCAAGGATTTGTGCTCACTCTGCACAGGGCCATTTAACCCCCTTACAAGTCTCCCAGCTGAGCATTCTAGGGCTTTTGCTTTTTAAAAGTTCTTCCATCCCTTCAGCCCTGGGAATGTGCTTTCAGTTACAGGCAAGAATTGTGTGTTCCCAGCTTGCAAACCTTGCAGACAGTACCCTGTCCTTTTGCTTCAGGTAACACTGATTGTTTTCTGGAATGTATTTATAATTTTATGGTGACATCAGCAATAAGAAGTAACTCATTTAGACCTATTGTGTTTCAAATCTCTATTGAATATTTACCATACAATGTGTACTGTGCATAGAGAAGACTGAGAATTGATTGAGCAGTGTCTTGGCCTGGGAGGAGCTCTTAAAGGAGAGGAGACATGGTATGAAGGGCCTGCTGTCCTAGCAGAAAGGATAAAAGAGAACCTGCTTTGAAAATTCAAGAAATGATACTAGATTTCGACATTGCCTGGAGCTGATAGGTTCTGGACTCCACTTTCAGAGATGAACAACATATGTTCAGAGGAAGCTGGCATCAGGAGCTGTAGAAACAGGTCCTGTGATACAAGGTATCATAAGGAATATTTGCATCTATTAAGTTCACAGTTTTTAAATTTATAAATGGACAGAATAATTGCTCATATGAAGTGAAAATGTCACCGGTAATAACAGGCAATTCGACCCAGAGGGGTCGGGTGGAGAGGGAGGTGGGAGGGGGGACCGGGATGGGGAATACATGTAAATCCATGGCTAATTCATTTCAATGTATGACAAAAACTACTGTAATGATGTAAAGTAATTAGCCTCCAACTAATAAAAATGAATGGAAAAAATAAATAAATAAATAAATAAAACTTCAAAAAAATAAAATAAAATAAAATGCGCTGTAATTGTAGGTGAAATTATGCGGACTATTTTGAATGATAGTTTCCCAAATTTCTAAAACATTTTGATAACATAACCAGAAGAAAACTATGAAAATTCTTTGGTTAGATAGACTAATAGCTACCCTAGACACACAGAGCTGGGGTATAGGCAAGTGATCCCACCCAGGAGGTTCCCACCCTTTCCCTGCAGGTCCCAAGAGGTGGCTACCTCCTCTCTATTCTCTGTTGTGGTCCCAGGGCCTAACTCAGGGGCTCAACCATCACTCTCTGAAATTCTGCACTTGGAAAGTGATGTATTCTGTCATAGTCAAGACAATGATTTCCACTAGACGGCTCCCCCGAAACAGTGAGACTTGCAGAATTTGGTTTACTCTCATAGCAAGACTCTGAAGGTGGCAACTGATTGTTGGCCTCTTTGGCAGACAGACCCATGGAGCCCTGCAGTGCTCCTGCTATTTCTCACAGGGCCACCAGAGGGTAGTGTGTACATGCTTATGGCAAACACTGCAAGGAGCTCCAACTAGTCAATCCTAAAGGCAATCAATCCTGAATATTCATTGGAAGGACTGATGCTGAAGCAGAAACTCTAATACTTTGGCCACCTGATGCGAAGAACCAACTTATTGGAAAAGACCATGATGCT
Source organism: Odocoileus hemionus (assembly GCA_020976825.1). Classification (NCBI taxonomy): domain Eukaryota; kingdom Metazoa; phylum Chordata; class Mammalia; order Artiodactyla; family Cervidae; genus Odocoileus; species Odocoileus hemionus. Next base: position 47,406 of record JAJLRB010001629.1, on the reverse strand, counting down.
AGGGAAGATTGAAGGCGGGAGGAGAAGGGGACGACAGAGGATTAGATGGCTGGATGGCATCTCCGACTCAATGGACATGAGTTTGCGTAGCATCCGGGAGTTTGTGATGGACAGGGAAGCTTGGTGTGCTGCAGTATATGGGGTTGCGAAGAGTCAGACATGACTGAGCCACTGAACTGACTGACTACCCCATTCAAAAAAGTCCTTTTCAAATTAAACTACCTCAGAACATGTTTTATAAACTTAAGAGAATTTCCTTAAAATATATTTATGTGCTTTTTCATCTCCAGTTTCATTTGGAAACTAGTGAAAAGCCGTTACAAGTAACACATGTAAGGTGAGCCACTCTTTGAAGGTTGTCCCTTGTGAAACATATGTGTGCTCAGTCGCTCAGTCAAGTCCAACTCTTTCTGGTCCCATGAACTACAGACCAGCCTCCTCTGTCCATGGGATTTTCCTGGCAAGAATACTAGAGTAGGTTGCCATTTCCTACTTCAGAGGCATCTTCTCGACCCAGGGACGGAACCCGTATCTCATGTGTTTCCTGCATTGGCAGGTGGGCTCTTTTCCACTGCATTAGCTGGATATCGATGGGTAAAATTCTGTGCCAGCCCCTTTGTTTCTTCTTCTCTCCCCCTCATCCATCTATAGGTAACTATCTCTCTGAAACTCCTTTGGAAAATCTATGTAACATTATCAGAGATATTTTTCAACCATATTGATCCTTCCTTGTGATGTCAGTGTTCGTGTAGCAAATCATCTGCTCCTATGACACTGGGTATATCTCTGACCCCTGGGAGACAGTGTTCAGGTGGGCAGTAGGTTTCAGTGGGAGTCATGCCAGGAAGGGGTCTGCTCAGCACAGCCAACGCAAGCCCACATTTTCTTCTTTCCCCCAAACACTGAGAATTCTTCCCTCCCCGCCACCCATCCGCCCCACCCACAGGGAACTTGGCCAAAATCCTGTATATGCTGAGGAAGCATCAGGGTCAGAACAATTAACAGTGAGAGAGAGATGAGGTTCTGTGTTTTCAGTTCTTATATTTATGTGTCTTGATTCATTGTATTATTATTTTAAATTTTGATTGTAATATCATTCTTTACAGTGCTGTTAGTTTCTGCTGTGCAGCAAAGTGAATCAGTTATATATACATATCCTCTTTTTTTAGATTCTATTCCCTTGTAGGTTATTACAAAGAATTGAATAGACTTCCCTGTGCTCTGCGGTAGATCTTTACCTATTTTATGTATAGTAGAGTGTATTTGTCAATCCTAATTTATCCTTCACCCTTCTTTGGTAACCATATGTTTGTTCTCTACATCTGAGACTCTATTTCTGTAAATAGGTTTATATGTACCATTCTTTTAGATTCCATATGTAAGTGACATCGTATGATATTTGTCTTTCTATATCAGACTTCACTCAGTATGACAGTCTCTAGGTTCATCCAAGTTGCACACATAGCATCATTTTGTTCTTTTTAAGAGTCAGTAATATTTCATTGTAAATATTAACCACATATTCTTTATCTATTCCTCCATCGAGGGCCATTTAGTTGCTTCCATCTTCTGGTTATTGTAAATAGTGCTGCAACGGACATTGGGGAACATGTATCTTTCCAAATTATGGTTTTCTCTGGATATATGCCCAAGAGTAAGATTACTATATCATATGGTAAGTCTTATTTTTAGTCTTTTAAAAACCTTCATACTGTTGGAAACAACTGAGCGACTGAACTGAACTGATACTGTTTTCCATAGTGACTGTACCAATCTACATTCTCACCAACAATGTATGAGGCTTCCCTTTTCTCCACATAGTCTCTAGCCTTTATTGTTTGTAGATTTTTTGATGATGGCCATTCTGACTGGTATGAGCTGATACCTCATTGTAGTTTTGATCTGTATTTCTCTCATAATTAGTGAAGGTCAGTGTCTTTTCATGTTCCTCTTGGCTACCTGTATGCCTTCTTTAGAGAAATGTGTATTTAAATCTTCCACCTATTTTTTGATTGGGGATATTAGTTTGTTTTTTTTTAAATGTTGAGCTGCATGAGCTGTTGCATATTTTGAAGATTAATCCCCTGTTGGTCACTTGATTTGCAGATATTTTCTTCCTTACTGTGGGCTCTTTTCATTTTGGGAGAACACTGTCTCCTAGTGGTCAGTTTTTACTCTATATATGAAACCACATCCAGTATGTAGGGCAACATATAGACTATACATGTGACAACACAAACATCAATCTGTGTCATCACACCTACTGAATTGATATCATCACACCCACTCTTTGTATGACATCACACTTGCCATATGTATGGCATCTTTTGCTCTATAGGAGACATCACATCCTCACTTTATGACATCAAACCACTGTTTTTATGACATCGCTCCCATTATATGTGACATCATATCCACTGTATCTGTGTCATCACATTCACTGTATTGATGACATCACATCATCAACTGTATTTATGAGATTTCATCTGATATATATCACGACATCATATCCATTGTTTACGACATCCCATTCACTGTATTTGTAACATCACAGCCACTGTATCTGTGTCATCAGAGGCACACTTTCAATGATATCACATGCTTTGTATGTATGGCATCACTCCCACTATATGTATAACATCATATACACTATATAAGGCATCACATCCACATTTTATGACATCACACCACATTATTTATGATATCACATGCACTGTATTTATGACATCACTCCCACTATATCTGACATTGCATCCACGGTATCTGTGTCATCAAACTCAGTGTATCATTTATACCACACCCATTCTCTATATGACATCACACACACTATATGTATGACATCATATTCAGTATGCATGACATCACAAGGAAACTTTATGACATCACACCCCTGTATATATGACATCACACCCAGTATATTTATGACATCATATCTAATATATATGATACCACCCATTCTGCTTTCATGACAACACAACGACTATACCTGACATCTCACCTACTATATTTGACATCACAGCCACTGTATCTGTGTCATCACACCTGCTGTATCGATGATATCACAACAAGTATGGAAGTCATCACACTTGGCATATGTATGACATCATACACACTCTACATGACATCACATTAAAACTTTAGGACATCAATCCTCAGCATTTATGACATCACAACCACTCCATTCATGACATCAGATCTCCTATATATGACATCACATCCACGGTTTATGACTTCTCATCCCCTATACCTCTGACATCACAGCCACTATATCTGTAACATCACATGGAATATGTTTGTGTATTTATATTCACTATATTTTACATCAAACACACAGTTTTAAGACGATACAACCACTATGTTTGACAATACAGCCTCTTTATCTGTATCTCTGTGATCTCACCCTCTGTATCAGTGGTATAACACACACTGTATGTATGATATCACACATACTATAGTATGGCACATTATTCACTATATACGACACTATATATTCACTATATACGACATCACACCCACGGTTTATGACGTCACAACACTCTGTTATTGACATCAAAGATACTCTATCTCACATCACACCCATTATATCTGACAGCACATCCACTGAATCTGTATCATCACACCCAGATTATCGATCATATAACCCCCATTGTAAGTATGATATCACAGCCACAATATGTATGACATCATGTGAACTACAGATGACATCACATCCACTCTTTATGATATCACACCACTCTATGACATCACACCCACTGTATTCATGTCATCACACCCAGTAAATCTGACATCGCATCCACTGTAGCTGCGTCATTACTCACAGTGTATTGACTATACCACACCTACTATATGTGTGACATCATATGAGTTCTATATGACTTCACACCCACTTTTTATGACATCACAACTGTATTCATGACATCACATTCACTGTATATGACATCACATACACTATACTTGTGACATCACAGCCACTGTGTCTATGACAAGACACCTACAATGTTTTTGACATCATACTCAGTATATATGACATCTCACATGGTGTATGAATGACAACACAACCACTGTATCCAACATCACACCCACTGTATCTGTGTAATCACACTCACTTTATTGATGATATCATACCCCATGTATGTACGAAATCACACCCACTGCATGTATGACACCATAGGCACTTTATATGACATCACATCCACTGTTGATGACATCATACCATTGTTTGTATGTCATAGCAGCCTTTATGTTTATAAGATCATATCCACTATATATGATGTCACCTACACTGTGTGTATGACTACACATGCTCTATATCTGTCTTGGAACCCGTTATAACTGCCATCACACCCACTCTATATGTCATCACACTCACTCTGTCGAAGACATCACACCAACTATGTCAGACATCACAGGTGGCATATGTATGCCATCATATGCACTATATATGACATCATATCCACACTTTATTACAACAATCCTTAGTATTTATGACATCACATGCACTGTATTCATGACATCACACACACTATATACGATATGACATGTCATCTACTGTGTATGACATCACATTCACTATATGTGTTACATCACACAGTGACTCTATCTCTGACATCACACACTCTATGTTAATGATATACCCACTTTATATGGCATCACACACAGTGTTATGACAACACAACCATTGTGTAACTTCACAGCCACTATGTCTGACATCACACCCACTGTATCTGTGTCATCACACGCAATGTACCAATTTTATCAAACCCAGTGTATGTATGATATCACAGCCACTGTATGTATGACATCAGATGCATTACATATGACATCACATCCACTCTTTATGACATCACACCTCTTTATTAATTACATCAAGTCCACTGTATCTGACATCACATCCACTATATCTGACCTCATGTCCACTCTATCTGTGTCACCACACCCACTCTACCGATGATATCACGGCCACTCTATGTATGATATCATATCCAGTATGCATGGCATCACAGGAACTCCTTATGACATCACACCCCTATATGTATGACATCACAACCAGTATATTTATGACATCATATCCAATATATATGATATCACCCATACTGCTTTCATGACAACACAACTACTATACCTGACATCTCACCCACTATATTTGACATCACAGCCACTGTGTGTCATCACACAGATGACACACACATCTGTATCGATGTATCGCTCTCTATCAATGACATCACAACAAGTATGTAAGTCATTACATTTGGCACACGTATCACATCATACACATTCTACATGACATCACATTCACACTTTATGACATCAGTGATCAGTATTTATGACATCACAACCACTGCATTCATGACATCAGATCTATTCTATATGACATTACATCCACTGCTTATAACATCTCAACCCCTATACCTGTGACATCACAGCCACTATATCTGTAACATCACACCCACTATGCTTGTGAATTCATATCCACTATATTTGACATCAAACACACCGTGTTAAGATAATAGAACCACTATATCTGACATCACACCCTTCATATCTGTATCTGTGTGATCACACCCACTCTATTGATGATATAACGCACACTGTATGTAGGACACCACACATAATATATGTATCGCACCATAGGAACTATATACCACATCACACCCATGCTTTATGACATCAAATCACTCTATTCATGACATCAAAGCTACTCTATCTCACATCACACCCATTATATCTGACAGCACATCCACTGTATCTGTTTCATCACACAGAGATAATCGATCATATAACCCCCATTGTATGTATGATATCACAGCCACAATATGCATGACATCATATGAAATTCATATGACACCACATCCACTCTTTATGATATCACACCACTCTATGACATCACACCCACTGTATTCATGTCATCACACCTAATATATCTGATATCACATTCACTGTAGCCTGCATCATTACTCACAGTGTGTTGATTATACCACACCTACTCTATGTGTGACATCTAACCCACTATATGTGTGACATCATATGAATGCTATATGAAATAACACCCACTCATTATGATATCACAAGACTGCATACATGACATCAGATCCACTATATTCATGACATCACACCTACTGTGTATGAGATCACATACAATCTACTTGTGACATCATAGCCACTGTATATATGAAAAGACACCTACTATGTTTATGACATCATACTCAGTATATATGACATCTCACATGATGTATGAATGACAACACAACCACTGTATCCAACATCACACCTACTGTATCTGTGTAATCACACCCACTTGATTGATGATATCAGACCTTATGTATGTATGAAATCACACCCTCTGCATCTAGAAAACCATAGGCACTGTATATGACATCACATCCACTCTTGATGACAACACACCCCTTTATTTATGACATCAAGTCCACTATATCTGACATCACATCCACTATATCTAACCTCACCTCCACTGTTCCTGTGTCATCACACCCACTCTACCAATGATATCACAGCCACTCTATGTAGGATATCACATCCAGTATATGTGTGACATCCTATCCACTATATTTATGTCATTGTATTCACTATGTATGACAACACAACACTGTGTGTTGATGACACCACACTCGGCATATGTATGATATCATTTGTACTACAGATGACATCACATCCTCTCTATCACACCAAACCACAGTATTTATGATGTCACATCCACATCAGGCATGAAATCACACCCACTGTATCATACATTGCACACACTGTATCTTTGTCATCACAACCTCTCCACTGATATCACACCCACTTTTGTACGACTTCACACCCACTATAAATGTGACAACATATGCACTTTATATAACATCACATCCACTCCTTAAGCCATCACACTACTGTACTTATGACATCACAACCTCTATATATGAAACCACATCCAGTATGTAGGCCAACAATATACCCTATACATGTGACGTTACAGCCAATAAACTGTGTCATCACATCCACTGTATTGATGATATCTCACCAACTGTATTTATGAAATCTCATCTGCTATGTAGGACGACATCATATCCATTGTATATGACAACACAGTCACTGTATCTGTGTCATCACAACCACACTTTTGACAATATCACACGCTTTGTACATATGACATCACACCCACTATAGGTATAACATCACATACACTCTATAAGGTATCATATCCACATTTAATTACATCACACCACATTATTTATGACATCACAAGACTGTATTCATGACATCACATCCACTCTATTCATTACAACACACCCACTGTACATGACATCACAAACACTATACTTGTGACATCACAGCCACTATGACAAGACACCTGCTATGTTGTTGACATCATACTCACTATATATGACATTGCACATGGTGTATGAATGACAACACAGCCACTGTATCTGACATCACACCCCCTGTATCTGTGTAATCACACTCACTTGATTGATTATATGACACCCTATGTACGTTTGAAATCACACCCATTGCATGTGTCACACCATAGGCACTTTATATGACATCACAGCCACGCTTGATGACATCATACCATTGTTTGTATGTCACGGCACCCACTATGTTTTTGACATCATATCCACTATATATGATGTTGCCCACACTGTGTGTATGACTACGCATGCTCTATATCTGTCTTGAAACCCATTATAACTGCCATCACACCCACTGTATATGTCATCACACCCACTCTGTCAAAGACCTCACACAACCTATGTGAGACATCACAGGTGGCATGTGTATGCCATCTATGCACTATACATGACATTATATCCACACTTTATGACAAAAGTCCTTAGCATTTATGACATCACATGCACTGTGTTCATGACATCACACGCATTATATATGACATGTCATCTACTGTGTATGATATCACATTCACTATATGTGTGACATCACACAATGCCTGTATTTCTGACATCACACACTCTATGTTTATGACATATCCACTTTATATGGCATCACACACAGTGTTATGACAACACAACCATTGTGTTACTTCACAGCCACTATGTCTAACATCACACCCACTGTATCTGTGTATCACACCCAATGTATCAATTTTACCAAACCCAGTGTATGTATGACATCACAGCCACTATATGTATGACACCACATCCACTCTTTATGACATGACACCACTTAAGTATGACATCAGGTCCACTATATCTGACATCACATCCACTATATCTGACCTCACATCCACTGTCTCTGTTTCATCACACCCACTCTATCGATGATATCACAGCCACTATATGTATGACATCACACCACATTATTTATGACATCACTTGCACTGTACTCATGACATTACTCCCACTATATCTGACATTGCATCCACTGTATCTGTGTCATCACAACCACTCTATTGATGATCTCAGCCCAACGAAATGTATGACATCACACCCACTTTATGTATGATATCTTATCATACATATATGATGTGTATGATATCACATCCAGCATACGTGTGACATCATATCCACTATATTTATGACATCATATCCCCTATGTGTGACATCACAACACTGTGTGTTGATGACACCACACTCAGCATATATGACATCATTTGCACTTCACATAACATCATATCCACTCTATCACACCAAACCACAGTATTTATGATGTCACACCCACTTCAGGAATGACATCAATACCACTGTATCAGACATCACACCCACTGTATCTTTGTCATCACATCATCTCCAGTGATATCACAACCACTTTTGAATGACATTACATCCAGTATATGTGTGACATCCCATGCACTATATACAACATCACATCCACTCCATATGTCACCACACTACTGTACTTATGACTTCAAAACCTTTATATATGAATCTACATCCAGTATATAGGGCAAGATATACACTATCCATGTGACATCACAGCCACTGTTCTGTGTTATCACACCCACTGTATTGACAACATCACACCCAATTTTTGTATGACATCACACTCACCATATGTATGGAATTTTTACACCATACACGACATCACATCCTCACTTTATGACATTAAACCACCGTTTTTGTGACATCACACCCACTATATTTGACATCATATCCACTGTATCTGTGTTATCACCTCCACCGTATTGATGATATCACACCAACTGTATTTATGAGACCTCATCCGCAATATATGACGACAACATATCCATTGTATATGACATCACATTCACTTTATTTGTAACATCACAGCCACAGTATCTGTGTCATCACACCCACTCGTTCGATGATATCACCCACTTTGTATGTGTGACATCACACCCACTATATGTTTAAAATCATATACACTCTATAAGGCATCACATCCACGTTTTATGACATCACACCACATTATTTATCACATCACATGCACTGTACTCATGACATTACTCCCACTATATCTGACATTGCATCCACTGTATCTGTGTCATCACAACCACTCTATTGATGATCTCAGCCCAACGAAATGTATGACATCACACCCACTTTATGTATGATATCTTATGTACTCTACCTTACGTCACATCCACTCTTTAAGACTTCACATCATTGTAATCATCACATTACATTCACTGCATTCATGACATCACACACACTATAAATGACATCACACACATGACAACACAAATGTTATATCTGCCATCTCACCCACTATATATGACACTACATCCACAGTATCTGTGTCATCAAACCCAGTGTTTCAATTATACCACACACACACTCTGGATGACATCACACACACTATATGTATGACATCATATTCAGTATGCATGGCCTCACATGTACTCTTTATGACATCAACCCCTATATATATGACATCACACCCCTATATGCATGACATCACACCCAGTATATTTATGACATCATATCCAATATGTATGATATCTCCCATAATGCTTTCATGACAACACAACAATTATACCTGACATCTCTCACCCACTATATTTGACATCACAGCCACTGTATCTGTGTCATCACACAGATGACACACACATCTGTATTGATGTATCACTGTATTGATGACATTACAACAGGTATGGAAGTCATCATACTTGGCACACGTATGACATCATACACACTCTACATGACATCACATTCAAACTTTATGACATGAATGATCAGTATTTATGACATCGCAACCACTGCATTCATCACATCAGATCTCCTCTATATGACATCACATCCACAGTTTATGACATCTCATCCCCTATACCTGTGACACCACAGCCACTATATCTGTAACATCACACCCACTATGCTTGTGAATTCATATCCACTATATTTGACATCTAGCACACAGTGTTAAGGCAATACAATCATTATATCTGACATCACACCCTTCATATCTGTATCTGTGTGATCACACCCACTGTATCGATGATATAACACACACTGTATGTGGGACATCACACATACTATATGTATGGCACAATTTGCACTATATACGTCATCAAAGCAATGCTTTATGACATCAAATCACTCTATTCATGACATCAAAGCTACTCTATCTCACATCACACCCATTATTCTGACAGCACATCCACTGTATCTGTGTCATCACACCCAGATTATTGATCATACAACCCCCATTGTTTGTATGATATCACAGCCACAATATGTATGACATCATATGAACTTCATATGACATCACATCCACACTTTATGATGTCACACTGCTCTATGACATCAAATCCACTGTATTCAAGTCATCACACCCAGTGTACCTGGCATCAAATGTACAGTAGCTGCTTCATTACTCACTGTGTAATGATTTTACCATACCTACTATATGTGTGACATCAAACCCACTGTAAGTATGACATCATATGAATTCTATATGACATCACACCCACTCTTTATGACATCACAAGACTGTATTCATGACATCATACCCACTCTATTCATGACATCACACTCACTTTGAGATCTCATACACTCTCCTTGTGATATCACAGTCCCTGTATCTATGACAAGACACCTACTATGTTTACAACATCATACTCAGTATATTTGACATCTCACATGTGTATGAATGACAACACAACCACTGTATCTGACATCACACCTACTGTGCCTATGTAATCACACCCACCTATTTGATGATATCACAAACTATATATGTATGAAATCACACCCACTTCATGTAGGACACCATAGGCACTCTATATGACATCACATCCACTCTTGATGACATCATACCATTGTTTGTGTGTCATGGCACCCACTATGTTTATGACATCATATCCACTATATATGATGTCACACACACTGTGTAGATGACAACACAAGCTCTATATCTGACTTGAAACCCATTCTATCTGCCATCACATCCACAGTATATGTCATCACACCAGCTCTGTGGAAGACAACACATCAACTATGTAAGACATCACAGGTGGCATATGTATGCCATCCTATGCACTATACATGACATCATATCCACACTTTATGACAAGAATCCTTAGCATTTATGACATCACATGCACTGAATACATGATAATTCATGCACTATACATGACATGTCATCTACTGTGTGTGATATCACATTCACTATACGTGTGACTTCTCACAGTGACGGTTTCTATGACATCACACACTCTACGTTTGTGACTTATCTACTTTATATGGCATCACACACAGTGTTATGACAACACAACCATTGTGTACTTCACAGCCACTATGTCTGATATCACACCCACTGTATTTGTGTCATCACACCCAGTGTATCAATTTTATCAAACACAGTGTATGGATGACATCAACTCCACTATATGTATGAAATCAAATGTAATATATATGACATCACATCCACTCTTTATGACATCACACCACTTTAATTATGACATCAAGTACACTCTATCTGACATCACACCCACTATATCTGACCTCACGTCCACTGTAAATGTGTCATCACACCCACTCTATTGATGGTATCACAGCAAATATATGTATGATATCACATCCAGTATACGAGTGACATCTTATCCACTATATTTATGACATCATACCTAGTATGTATGACATCACAACACTCTGTGTTGATGACACCACACTCGGCATATGTATGACATCATTTGCACTACAGATGACATCACATCCACTCTATCACAACAAGCTACAGTATTTATGATGTCACATCCACTTCAGGCATGACATTACACCCACTCTATCAAATAGTGCACCCACTCTATCTTTGTCATCACAACCTCTCCACTGATGTCACACCCACTATATATGTGATGTCATATGTACTATATATAACATCACATCCACTGCTAATGTCATCACACTACTGTACTTATGAGTGCAAAACCCCTATATATGAAATCACTACCAGTATGCAGGGCAACATATACACTATACATGTGACATCACACTCACTAATCTGTGTCATCACAGCCACTTTGTTAACAACATTACACCCACTCTTTGTATGACATCACACTAGGCATATGTGTGGCATCTTTTGCACTACAGAAGACATCACATCCTCACTTTATGACATCAAACCACCATTTTTATGACATCACACATACTATATTTGACATCGTATCCACTGAATCTCTCTCATCACATCCATTCTATTGATGATATCACACCAACTGTATTTATGAGACCTCATCCAATATATATGATGACATCATATCCATTGTATAAAACATCATATTCACTATATTTGTAACATCACAGCCACTGTATCTGTGTCTCACACCCACTCTTTCCATGATATCACACCCTTTGTATGTATGACATGACACCCATATATGTTTAACAGCATATACACTATATAAGGCATCACATCCACATTTTATGACATCACATCACATTATTTACGACATTACATGCACTGTACTCATAACATCACTCCCACTATATCTGACATTGCATCCAGTTTATCTGTGTCATCACAACCCCTCTATTTATGATCTCCAATCAACTGTATCTTTAACATCACACCCACTTTATGTATAAGATCTTAGGCACTATACATAATGTGACATCCACGGCTTATGTCATCACACTTCTGTACTTATGACAGCAATTATGGCATCTTTTGCACTATAGAAGACATCACATCCTCACATTATGACATCAAACCACCGTTTTTATGATATCACACCCACTATATTTAACATCGTATCCACTGCCACAATATGTATGACATCATATTAACTTCATATGATATCACATCCACTCCTTATGATATCACACGACTCTATGATATCACACCCACTGTATTCTTTTCTATTGTTTGTTGGTGGAGAAGGGAATGGGAACCCACTACAGTATTCTTGCCTTGAGAATCCCATGAGCAGTATGAAAAGCAAAAAGATATGATACTGAAAGATGAACTCCCAAGGTCAGTAGGTGCTCAATAGGCTACTGGAGAAATAACTCCAGAGATAATGGAGAATGTGCCAATGCAGAAACAACCCCCAGTTCTGGATGTGACTAGTGATGGGAGTAAAGTCTGATATGATAAAGAACAGTATTGCATAGGAACCTGGAATGTTAGGTCCATGAATCAAAGTAAATTGAAAGTGGTCAAAGAGCAGATGGCAAGAGTGGACATTAACATTTTAGGGATCGGTGAACTAAAATGTACTGGAATGGGTGAATTTAATTCAAATGACCATTACATCTACTAATGTGGGAAAGAATCCCTTAGTAGAAATGGAGTAGCCATCATAGTCGGCAAAAGAGTCTGAAATGGTGTGCTTGTGTGCAATCTCAAAAACGACAGAGTGATTTAAGGACAGGAACATAAAGGCCACAACAGATGGGATGGTCAAGTCTGTGTGGCAGACGACATGCTGTGAGCACCAGTTTGTCCCTGGGCCTCTGTGTGCCCAGCCTGAGATGCTGAGCCTGTTGGGCTGTGAGCCCCGTGAAGGCAGCTGTGTCATCACATCCTGTACTGTGATTATGGGTGTGGACAGTGAGGCCAGACAATATTGAGTCTGTCAAATCAGCTCCAGCCCCTGCCAAATTTAATGTCTTGTGTCACAGTGTCTTGATCTCCTTGGCCAAAGCTGAGACCCCTATCATTAGGTTTGCTCTGGAAATTAGAAACCCTGAGATCTTAGGAAGCTGTTACCTATTCCTCCTTACAGGGGCAGTTTTCTTCTGGCCTAGCAGAGTGAGCACTGGGATACACTCACACATGCACACTCACACTGATATTTAATAAGGACTGTGGATTGGGATCAGAAGAGGGACAGATATGAGGAAGGTAAGAAGAATAATATACAGGGGTTAGAGGCACTGATTGCCTGAGACATGACTCCCACATGTTCCAGATCTTGTCCCACCTATGTCTGAGGACATCCCTAGAAGTCCATGCGAGCATCAATCCTGGTGTGCAGGCGGGGACACAGACAGGCTTTGAGAGACAACGACTCATCCAGGATGGAGAACAGGTGGGAAATGGGAGGTGAGTCTGGACCCAGGTCTGTCAACTCAGAGCTGCACACATAGCCTGCCTGGGAGCTGTGTGGAGGCCTGTGTGGTGCAACTGTGTGATGCCCAGGTCTGCATGGATGAGGGATGAGCGGTCAGTATACCGAGGGCTAAGTGCAGGGTTCTCAACTGTTAATCCAAGGAAGGGACCCCCGGGTGGTGAAGTCACTTTTCTAACAGCAGACCCTAACAGAACTCGGAACCCTGTAACCAGGAATGCACCTTCTAGCAACAACGCCACAGCCAGTTGGGGCTCACTTGGCTGGAGAGTCTTCATCCAGAAGGATATTCTCCAGCTGTGTCTCGACTGACCAGGGCTTCTGCTTCAGGAAATCCTGGAGGGAGAGATTTTTCAGATGTTTCATGCAGTTCAGTGCTCAACCTGGAAGCCTCTGGTACTTTACCAGGAGGTCACCTAAGGTAATCACAGTCAACCTAGAGCTGGCTACACCAGGCCTGGCCGCCACTGGGAGCCCTCCCTGGGCAGCGCCATCTGCCGTCATCTCCATGTGTGGAGAAGTGGGACTTGAGGGGAGGTTCTCCCTCTGGGCAGGAGCGGGTTGGTGGGCACGTGGTGACTTGGGGGTCCTGTCACGGTCACACCTGAAGACAGGCTGGCAGTGGGGAAGCAGGATCCCTGAGGTGCTCTGCTCTGTGCCAGTGTCGACCCAAGGCTGGCAGGTGGTCGGGTGTCTGTGTTCTCGGTGGAGGTCTGTGCAGAGAGTGGTGGGTGTGTGTCTGCAGGGGAGATGTCTGTAGGTCTGAGAAGAACTCCAGGCAGCTGACTGGTGCCCTGAGACTTTCTGCCCGGCTGCCAGGCACTGTGTTCACAGGGCTCCTCACGGGACTGCAGACAGGCAAATGATCCCACCCAGCAGGTTCCCACCCTTTCCCTGCAGGTCCCCATGGGTGGCTATCTTCTCTCTATTCTCTGTGGTGGTCCCAGGGCCTATATCAGGGGCTCAACCATCACTCTCTGAAATTCTGCCTTTGGAAAGTGATGTATTGTGTCATAGTCGAGACAATAATTTCCACTAGACGGCTCCCCCCAAACATTGAGATTTGCAGAATTTGGTTTACTCTCATAGCAAGACTGTGAAGGTGGCAACTGATTGTTGGCCTCTTTGGCAGACAGACCCTACAGTGCTCCTGCTGTTTCTCACACGGCCACCAGAGGGCAGTGTGTGGCTGCTTATGGCAAACACTGCAAGGAGATCCAACTAGTCAATCCTAAAGGCAATCAATCCTGAATATTCATTGGAAGGACTGATGCTGAAGTGGAAACTCCAATACTTTGGCCACCTGATGCGAAGAACCAACTTATTGGAAAAGACCCTGATGCTAGGGAAGATTGAAGGCGGGAGGAGAAGGGGACAACAGAGGATTAGATGACTGGATGGCATCCCCGACTCAATGGACATGAGTTTGCGTAGCATCCGGGAGTTGGTGATGGGCAGGGAAGCCTGGTGTGCTGCAGTCCATGGGGTTGCAAAGAGTCAGACATGATTGAGCCACTGAGCTGACTGACTGCCCCATTCAAAAGAGTCCTTTTCAAGTTAAACTTCCTCAGAACATGTTTGATAAACTTAAGAGAATTTCTTTAAAATATATTGACATGCTTTTCATCTCCAGTTTCATTTGGAAACTAGTGAAAA
Source organism: Odocoileus hemionus (assembly GCA_020976825.1). Taxonomy (NCBI): domain Eukaryota; kingdom Metazoa; phylum Chordata; class Mammalia; order Artiodactyla; family Cervidae; genus Odocoileus; species Odocoileus hemionus. The sequence continues at coordinate 31,259 of JAJLRB010001629.1, read as the reverse complement.
GCCATTACAAGTAACACATGTAAGGTGAGCCACTGTTTGAAGGTTGTCCGTTGTGACACATATGTGTGCTTAGTCGCTCAGTCAAGTCCAACTGTTTGTGATCCCATGGACTATAGACCAGCCTGCTCTGTCCATGGGATTTTCCTGGCAAGAATACTGGAGGAGGTTGCCATTTCCTACTCCAGAGGCATCTTCTCGACCCAAGGACAGAACCCATGTCTCACGTGTTTCCTGCACTGGCGGGTGGGTTCTTTACCACTGCACCAGCTGGATATCGATGGGTAAAATTCTGTGCCAGCCCCTTTGTTTCTTCTTCTCTCCCCCTCATCCATCTATAGGTAACTATCTCTCTGAAAGTCCTTTGGAAAATCTATGTAACATTATCAGAGATATTTTTCAATCATGTTGATCCTTCCTTGTGATGTCAGTGTTTGTGCAGCAAATCATCTGCTCCTATGACACTGCGTATGTCCCTGACGCCTGGGAGACAGTGTTCAGGTGGGAAATAGGTCTCAGTGGGAGTCAGTCCAGGGGGAGGCCTGCTCAGCACAGCCAAGGCCAGCCCACATTGTCTTCTATCCCCAAAACACTGAGAATGCTACCCTCCCCACCACTCATCCACCCCACCCCCAGGGAACTTGGCTAAAATCCTGTATGTGCTGAGGAAGCATCAGGGTCAGAACAATGAACAGTGGTTATAAAAATTGTGAGAGAGAGATGAGGTTCTGTGTTTTCAGTTCTTATATTTATGTGTCTTGATTCACTGTTTTATTTTTTTTCATTTATTTTTATTAGTTAGAGGCTAATTACTTTACAGCATTGCAGTGGTTTTTGTCATACATTGAAATGAATAAGCCACGGATTTACATGTATTCCCCATCCTGTCCCCCCTCCCACCGCCCTCTCCTCCCAATCCCTCTGGGTCTTCCCAGTGCACCAGGCCCAAGCACTTGTCTCATGCACCCAACCTGGGCTGGTGATCTGTTTCACCCTAGATAATATACGTGTTTCAATGCTGTTCTCTTGAAACATGCCACCCTCGCCTTCTCCCACAGAGTCCACAAGTCTGTTCTATATATCTGAGCCTCTTTTTCTGTTTTGCATATACGGTTATCATTGTTTTATTACTTTAAATTTTAATTGTAATGTCATTCTTTACAGTGCTGTTAGTTTCTGCTGTGCAGCAAAGTGAATCAGATATATATATATATATATATATATATATATATATAGATAGATAGATAGATAGATAGATATAGATAGATAGATAGATATATATATATATATATACCCTATTTTTTTAGATTCTATTCCCATGTAGGTTATTACAAAGTATTGAATAGAGTTCCCTGTGCTCTCCAGTAGATCTTTATCTATTTTATATATAGTAGAGTGTATTTGTAAATCCTAATTTATCCTTCACCCTTCTTTGGTAACCATATGTTTGTTCTCTACATCTGAGACTCTATTTCTGTAAATATTTTTATATGTACCATTCTTTAAGATTCCATATGTAAGTGACATCATATGATATTTATCTTTCTATATCAGACTTCACTCAGTATGACAGTCTCTACGTTCATCCATGTTGCACACATAGCATTATTTTGTTCTTTTTAAGAGTCGGTAATATTCCATTGCAAATATGAGCCACATATTCTTTATCTATTCCTCCATTGAGGAACATTTAGTTGCTTCCATCTTCTGGCTATTGTAAATAGTGCTGCAACAGACATTCGGGAACATGGATTTTTTCAAACTATGGTTTTCTCTGGATATATGCCCAAGAGTAAGATTACTATATCGTATGGCAACTCTTATTTTTAGTCTTCTAAGAACCTTCATACTGTCAGACACAACTGAGCGACTGAACTGAACTGATACTGTTTTCCATAGTGGCTGTACCAATCTATATTCTCACCAACAATGTACGAGGCTTCCCTTTTCTCCACAGCATCTCCAGCATTTATTGTTTGTAGATTTTTTTGATGATGGCCATTCTGATTGGTATGAGCTAATGCCGCATTGTAGTTTTGAATTGTATTTCTCTAATAATTAGTGATGTTCAGTGTCTTTTCATGTTCCTCTTGGCTACCTGTATGCCTTCCTTGGAGAAATGTGTATTTAGATCTTCCACCGATTTTTTGATTGTGGATATTAGTTTTTTTTTTAATATTGAGCTGCACGAGCTGCTGCATATTTTAAAGATTAATCCCCTGTGGGTCACTTCATTTGCAGATATTTTATTCCTTTCTGTGGGCTCTTTTCATTGTGGGAGAACACTCTCTCCCAGGGGTCAGTTTTTAAGTTTGATTAGGCTGCATTTTTTTATTTTGTTTTTATTTTCATCACCCTAGAAAGTGGCTTAGAGAAGATCTTTCTGCGATTTATGTAAGAGAGTGTTCTGCCTATATTTTTCTCTATTTTATAGTGCCTAGTCTTACATTTAGATCTTTAATCCATTTTGAGTTTATTTTTATGTGTAGTCTTAGAGATTGTTCTGATTTTATTCTTTTACATGAAACTGTCCAGTTTTCCCAGCACCACTTATTGAAGAGACTATCTTTTCTCCATTGTATATTCTTGTCTCTCTTGTCATAGATAAGGTGAAAACAGGTGTGTAGGCTTATCTCTGGATATGTCTCTTGATTCATTTTCCAGTTAGCCTTTATAAATCTTGTTTACACAGCTCCAGCCACATCATGAGAAATGCTGGGCTGGATGAAACACAAGCTGGAATCAAGATTGCTGGGAGAAATATCAATAACCTCAGACATACAGATGACACCACACCTATGGGAGAAAGAGAAAAACTAAAGAGCCTCTTGATGAAAGTCAAAGAGGAGCGTGAAAAAGTGGCTTAAAGCTCAACATTCAGGAGACTAATATCACGGCATCTGGTCCCATCACTTCATGGCAAATAGATGGGGACAGAGTGACACACTATATTTTGGGCTCCAAAATCCCTGCAGATGGTGACTGCGGCCATGAAATTAAAAGACGCTTGCTCCTTTGAAGAAAAGTTATGACCAACCTAGACAGCATATTAAAAAGCAGAGACATTACTTTTCCAAAAAAGATCCATGTAGTCAAAGCTGTGGTTTTTCCAGTAATCATGTATGGATGTGAGAGTTGGACTATAAAGAAAGCTGACCACTGGAGAATTGATGCTTTTGAACTGTGGTGTTGAAGAAGACTTTTGAGAGTCCCTTGGACTGCAAGGAGATCCAACCAGTCCATTCTAAAGGCAATCAGTTCTGAATATTTGGTGGAAGGACTGATGCCGAAGCTGAAACTCCAATACTTTGGCCACCTGATGTGAAGAGCTGCCACATTTGAAAAGACCCTGATGCAGGGAAAGATTGGTGATGGGAGGAGAAGGAATCAACAGAGGATGAGATGGTTGGATGGCATCACCAACACAATGGACATGAGTTTGAGTAAACTCTGAGAGTTAGTGATGAACAGGAAGGTCTGGCATGCTGCAGTCCACAGAGTCACAAAGAGTCGGACACGACTGAGTGACTGAGCTGAACTGAGCCTCATTCCTTGGCATATGGATGTGAAGTTCTCCCAGCACCGTTTTGAGAAATACTGTCTTTCCCCCATTGAATGATCTTACCACATTTGTCAAAAATCATTTGACAATATGTGTGAAGGTTTTGCTGGGCTCTGAATTATTTTCCATTGATTTATAATTTTATCTTTATGACAGTACCAAACTGTTGTGACTACTGAAACTTTGTGATCATGTTGAAATCAAGGAATGTGTGCCATCACACATTGCTTTTCTTGCTCAAAATTGGTTGGCAATTTGGATATTAATTAGGTATTAATTAGTGAATTTTAATTAGTTCAGTAGTGAATTTTAGGATAGGTTTTTTTATTTTAGATGGGTTTTTTGTTTCTGTGAGGTTTTGATAGGGATTGAATTACAATTGTATATTACAGAGCCTGATATCGAAATCTTAACAGTGGTAAATCTTCTAATCCATGAAAATGGAATTTGTGTCATACACTTTATTTGTAGCGTTTGAAAGGTTTCACTGTGCAAATCTTCACCTCCTGAGTTAACTACTCAGTGCTGTGCTTAGTTGCTCAGTCATGTCCGACTCTTTGCAATGCCATGGACTCTAGCCCGCCAGGGTCCTCTGTCCATGGGGATACTCCAGGCGAGAATACTGGAGTGGGTGGCCAGGCCCTCCTCCAGGGGATCTTCCCAGCCCAGGGATCAAACTCAGGTCTCCCGCATTGCAGGCGGATTCTTTACCATCTGAGCCCCCAGGGAAACTCAGTAATTTATTCTTTCTGATGTATTTGTAAATGCGGTCGTTTTCTTCATTTCCTTTCCAAACTGATCCTATTACTCTACAGAAATACAAGTGAATTTCAATGTTCATTTTTGTACCATGTTACTTTGCTGAATTCATTTATTTTTTATAACATTTTTGTGGCGTCCTTAGGATTTCTACTTATGAAATCATGTCACATGTGAACATAGATAATTCTACTTCCATTTTTCATATTTGAATGTTGGCGATTTATGCATTCATTCAACTTATTTTGTTACATGTCTTTGCTGACAGCCATGTCTAAAACTACAAGTACTGTTGCTTAGAAGTGGTAAAACCCGGTATTCTCACATGCTCCATGAAGTCAAAGGAAAGATTTTCATTGTTTCACTAATGACTGTGATGTTGGCTATGGGTTTACATGTATGGCATTATTATGTCATGATAATTTCCCTCAAATGTAATTTGTCAGGTGATTTTAGCATGAACAAGTGTTTAATTTTTTCAACTTTTTCTTCTATTAACTGAGATGAACATGTTTTTTCCCCTTTATTCTGTTAATGTGTGTGCTATCCAGATGCATTTTCCTAGGTGGAAGCATTCTTCCATTCCAAAAATAAATCCCACTTGTTCATGGTGTATAATTCTTATTATATGCTGCTGCTGCTGCTGCTAAGTCGCTTCAGTCGTGTCCAAGTCTGTGCGACCCCATAGATGGCAGGCCACCAGGCTCTGCCGTCCCTGGGATTCTCCAGGCAAGAACACTGGAGTGGGTTGTCATAGATAACTATAAATGATTATTATCTAAAGAGATATATATGCACTTCCAACTTCTGCTCAGGCTTCCAGAATCCTGATAGGGTGGCAGGTGATGGCCAGGACATAGCACTGAACCACAGAGATTTATGCTTCTTATTAGTCATTGATGACTGATACTACTGCTCCATGAGTGTTGTTTCACACAGTCAATGACTGTCTGACTTAGACCTGCATCCACCCATCTCCTGCCTCTGTTTCTCTCCCTCTACTCCTTCCTTCTGAGATTCACTCACTTCTTCCTTAAATACACCTTTCCTCATTCTCAGTGAGAGCCTAAGAGAGGCAAACACTTGTAGTCTTTTTCATCTGAAAATATTATTAATTCGTTTTTATTCCTGAGTGATAGTTTGTGTGTTAGTAGCTCAATCATGTCTGACTCTTTGCGACCTCATGAACTGTAGCTCAGCAGGCTCTTCTGTCCATGGAATTCTACTGTAGGTTGCCATTTCCTTCTCCAGGGGATCTTCCCAACCCAGGGATTAAAGCTGGGTCTCCTGCATTGCAGGCAGGTAGTTTAGAATGAAAAATTCAAACTGTTTCTACACAAGGAACCACAGAGCCCCATAGGGCAACCAGAGGGCACTGTCTGACTTAGACCTGCATCCACCCATTTTCTCCCTCTGTGTTTTTCTGCTAATGACAAACACACTGTCCTGTTTAAAAGGGGCCCTTTCCTATTTAGTCTTCATCAGGAAATGGCAACGGATTCCAGTATTCCTGCCTGGAGAATTCCGTGGACAGAGGAGCTTGGTGGGCTACAGCCCATGGGGTCACAAAGAGTCGGACATGACTGAGCAACACACACACACACACACACAGAACATGTTTTGGAAAAGGTAAAAATCCAGGACAAGTAAAAATGCAAGGTGAGCCAGTCACTGGAAGTTTTCCCTTGTGACACATTAAAAAGATTTAAAGTCTGTGTCTAAACCCCCTATCTCTGTCCACCTCTGTCCCCTCCTTTCTTCATTCATCTATAAACATCTGTCTATGAAAAAATTTTCACAATCTATGTAATGTGTTAGAGATATTTTTTCAATCATGTTTCCCCTTCTTTTTGATGTGAATCTTTGGGTGGCACTCTGTTTATGAGATCTAATCCCTTAAATATGTTTGTCACTACCACTGTATAATTGGAAGGGATTTTGTTGTAGGTCATATCTGAATGGTCTAGTGGTTTTCTCTACTTTCTTGAATTTAAGCCTGAATTTTGTATTAGGAGCTCATGATCTGAGCCAAAGTCAGCTCCCAGTCTTGTTTTTGCTGACTATGTAGAGTTCTCCGTCTGCAGCTGCAAAGAATATAATCAATCTGATTTTCGTATTGATCACCTGGTGATGTCCATGGATAGACTCATGTCTTGTGTTGTTTTTAAAGGGTGTGTTCTATGACCAGCATGTTATTTTGACAAAACTCTGTTAGTCTTGGCCCTGCTTCATTTTGCACTACAAGGCCAAACATGCCTATTATTCTGGGTATCACTTGAATTTCTCCTTTTGCATTCCAATCCTTTATGATGAAAAGGACATCTTTTCCTTTTTTTTTTTTTTTTTTTTTTTTTTTTGGTTTTAGTTCTAGGAGGTCTTGTAGGTCTTCATAGAACCGGTCCACTTCAGCATCTTTGACAGTAGTGTTTGGGGCATAGACTAGGATTACTGTGATATTGAATGGTTTGCCTTGGAAATGAACAGAGATCATTCTGCGTTTGTGAGACTGCACCCAAGTGCTGCATTTTGGACTCTCTTGTTGACTACAAGGCCTACTCCATTTCTTCTAAGGGATTCTTGCCCACAGAAGTAGATATAATGGTCATCTGAATTAAATTCCCCCATTCCAGTCCATTTTAGTTCACTGATTCCTAAGATGTCGATGTTCACTCTTGCCATCTTCTGCTTGACCACATCCAATTTACCTTGATTCATGAACCTAACATTTCAGGTTCCTATGCAATACTGTTCTTTACTGCGTGGGACTTTACTTTCACCACCAGACACATTCACAACTGAGCATCATTTCTGCTTTGGCCCAGCCACTTCTTTCTCTCTGGAGCTGTTAGCAGTTACCCTCATACTCTTCCCCAATTTAGCACACTGATGCCTTCTGACCTGGGGGGCTCATCTTGCAGTGTCATATCTTTTTGCCTTTTCTTACAGTTTATGGTGTTCTCCAGACAAGAATACTGAAGTTGGTTGCCATTTCATCCCCTTGTGGACTGTTTTTTGTCAGCACTCTTCATTATGATCCATCCATCTTGGGTGACTCTGTATATCATGGCTGATGGCTTCGTGAGTTGTGAAAACCCCTTCATCACTACAAGGCTGTGATCCATGCCAGTACCAAACTGTTTTGATTACTATAGCTTTGCAGTAAGTTTTGAAATCAATAATGGTATTCTCCCATATTACATTTTCTTCTTGTGATTGTTTGGCTATTTTGGGATATATTAGTTGTAAAGTGTTTTAGGATAGGCATTTGGGTTTAGGGTGGAGTTTTGATCAGGATTGCATTGAAATTGTAAATTGCAATGGTTAGTATTGAGATCTTAGCAAAAATTCTTCCAGTGAATGAAAACAGGATTTGTGTCATTTAATGTCTTCACAAAGTTTGACATTTCACTGTGCAAGTCTTCACTTTTTTTGTTAAGTTAATCACTAAGCAGTTTATTCTTTCTGAAACAATTGTAAACAAAACTATTTTCTTAATTTCCTTTTCACTTTGATCATTAGTGTACAGCAATGCAACTGATTTTCAACATTGACTTTGGTGAATGTCCTTGTTACTTTGCTGAATTAATTTTTTTATTTATAACATTATTTTTTGTGGCATACTTAGGATCTCTACATTTGAGATCATGTCATGGGGGGACATAGATAATTCTACCTCTTTTCAGATTGAAATGTCACTGATTTATCTGTCTGTCTGTATGTCTAACTTTCCTGACTGTTATGGCTAAGACTCTCAGTGCTGTGTTGCATAGAAGTGGCAAAACCTAGCATTCTTATGTGTTTCCTAATCTCAAAGGGAAAATTTTCAGTCTTCATCACTGGCTGTGATGTTGGCTGTGAGTTTCACTTGTCTGTGTGTAGTCAGTTGTGTCCAACTCTTCACGACCTTTTGCACTGTAGCCCACCAGGCTCCTCTGTCCATGGGACTCTCTAGTCAAGAATAGTGGAGTAGGTTGATGTTTCGTCCTCTAGGAGATCTTCCTGATCCAGGGATTGGACCTCTGTCTCTTGCAACTCCTGCTTTGCAGGCAGATTCTTTACTGCTGAGCCATCAGGGACTTTAACTTTATGGTTAAAGTTATGGTGGTAGATTCTTTCAAGTGTTATTTGTCAAGTTATTTTTTTTTTAATCATGAAAAGGTTTTGAAGTTTCTAAATTGCTCTCTCTGCATTCATTGAGATCATGGTTTTTCGATGTGTTATGTGAATGTGGTGCATTGCTTGCTTGTTTGCTTGCTTGCTTGCTAAGGCGCTTCAGTCGTGTCCAACTCTGTGCGACCCCCATGGAGAGCAGCCCACCAGGCTCCTCTGTCCACAGGATTCTCTATGCATGAACTCCAGAGTGGGTTGCCATTTCCTTCTCCAACGTGGTGCATTATACCAATGCAATTTACTATGATGAAGCATTCTTGCATTCCAGGAGAAATCCCAGTTGTGTATATTGTACAATTCTTATTATATGAATTGATATAATGATTACATATATATGTATAGGAGTGAGTACAATTTTACAGTAGTTTGAACATTCTTTGTCATTGCCCTTCTTTTGAATTGAAATGAACACTGACCTTTTCCAGTCCTGTGGCCACAGGTGAGTTTTGCTGATACATCGAGTGCAGCACTTTAACAGCACCGTCTTTTAGGATTTTGATTAGCTCAACTGAAATTTCCTCACCTCCACTAGCTTTGCTTGTAGTAAGCTTTCCTAAAGCCCACTTGACTTCACACTCCAGGATGTCTGGCTCTAGGTGAGTGCCTACACCATCGTTACCATGGTCATTAAGACTTTTTTCTATAGTTCTTCTGTGTATTCTTGCCACCTCTTCTTAATCTCTTCTGTTTCTATTACGTCTTTACATTTCTGTCTTTTATGGTGTTTTATTGTGTCCATTTTTGCATGAAATGTTCACTTAAATATCCAGTTTTCTTAAATATTATGCAGCCATTAAATTCACATTTTCTAAAATTACAAATGGATGGAGTAACTACACTCATATTAAGTGAAAAAGAGACCAGTAAGGTAAGGTAATTCCATTTTTTAGAATTCTGTGTAAATTTAGATGAAATCATATATATATGTTGAATGATAGTTTTGTAATTTTCTAAACTGTTTTAATATAAACAGAAAAAGTATCATAAATTGCTTTGATTTGATAGACTTATTTCTATCCACCGCACACAGAGCTGGGTCTAGACAGGTGATCCTAGCAGGTTCCCACCATCTCTCTGCTGGTAAGGTGGCAACAACCTCCTCTCTCCTCTCTGCTGTGGACCCAGGTCCTGGCTCAAGTCCTTAAGACCGTGTGAAGACAGGCATCCCCAAAACACTGAGCCTTAGAGAGTTTGGTTTGCTCTAACGGTAACATCGTGAATGTGGCAAGTGTAAATGTTGGCTTCTTTTGCTGACAAAATCATGGAGCCATGCAGCACTCCTGCCATTTCTGAAAACAGCCACCAGAGGGCAGTGTGGCTGCTTCTGACCAACACTGTCCCATTTAAAGCTGACCCAAGTTAGGCTTCATCAGAACACGTTTTATAAACTTACAGGACCTCTTTAAAGTATATTGATTTGCTTTCCTTCTTTAATCTTATTTGGAATTTAATGGAAATTAACTACAAATAACAAACATAAAGTGAGCCGCTGACTAAGTTTTACCTTGTGACATGTAGACACGTAAAATTATGTGTCCAATCCCCTTCTTCGTCCACCTGTCCCTTCCTCTCTATATCCATCTGTAAACATCTGTGTAACCCATCTTTTGAAAGTCTACATACCATATCAGATATTTTTCAATCATGTTCCTACTTCTTTGTGATGTGAATGTTTCAGTAGTAAGTGGGCTGCTTATAAGACAGTGGGAAGCAGTGTGAAGGTGAGCAGTAGGTCTCAGTGGGAGTCATCCAAACGGGGAGATCTGCTCAGCACAGCCAGGGTCAGGTCCATCCACACTGTCTCCTATCCTTAAAGCACTGAGTCTACCCTCTTGGGGGAACTTTGCTAAAATTTTGATTATTTTAAGGAACATCAGGGTTAAGATAATGAGTGATGGTTGTAGTAATTCTGGGAGAGAGACAAGGTTATGATGTCAATGACCTGGTACTCTGCCTCCAACGACCTTCATTCTGTTATCACCACTGCTCAGCCATCTGGGAGCAGAGACTGCACCTTGATTTTGACTGTTACACCCTCCAGCCCAGTCCTGGGCAAAGTAGATGTGCCAGTACTGCTGAATAAGTACATTCAGGATCAGGACCTGACAGATTTGAGAATGTATATGAAACTGGGATTCTCCCAGACCTGTCCCGACAGGAGGTCATCATGAGTCAGCCACCTCCTCACCGGCCAGGCCCTGCGTACCTGCTGGCCTTCTCACAGTGCCTCTCAGACAGGATGTCCTTGGTCCTGGGTATTTCTCGGATCAAATCGCAGCATCTTCTCTGACTCCTCTCACGCGCTTTGGTCTCCTTAATTGTCCTGCTGTGTGACTCTCCACTCTAGGGCTCAGGGATCACGTCTGATTCTCTTCAGGATGTAATGTCAGAATAGTAAATTCTGTGGAGCTAAAGCTTAGTGATGGGCTTTGATTGACAAGGCAATAATTATATGGACAAGGATAACTTTGACATGACTACCTTTTGTAGAAATAATTTTACTTATTCATTTATGGTTGTACTGTGTCTTCGTTGCACAGGCTTTTCTCTAGTTGTGGTAAACAGCGGCTACTCTTTAGTTGTGGCGTGGGGGCTTCTCACTGCGGTGGCTCCCCTTGTTGTGAAGCAGGGGCTCTAGAGAGTTCATTCCAGCTTCAGGAGTTGCCACATGTGGGCTCAGTAGTTGCTGTTCTTGGGCTCTAGAGTACAGGCTCAATAGTTATGGTGCATGGGCTTAGTTGCTTCAAGGGATATGGGATCGAACCTGGGTCTCCTGCATTGGCAGGGAGATTTTTAACCACTGAGCCACCAGGAAAGCCCATGATTATATCTTAATGGTGTTGTTTTCCTTGAACAATTAACTTTAAACTTGATGGCATAAAAAGAAATGTTTGACGGTAGCCCACCAGGTCCTCTGTCCACAGGATTCTCTAGGCGTGAACTCTGGAGTGGGTTGCCATTTCCTTCTGCAACGTGGTACATGATACCAATGCATTTGAGTATGATGAAGCATTCTTTCATTCCAGGAAAAATCCCACTTGTGTATATTGCACAATTCTTTTCATATGAATTGATATAAAAGATTACATATATATGTATATACATATACATATGTGTGTGTGTGTGTGTGTGTGTGTGTGTGTGTACACACACATGCCCACAACTTCAGCTCTGGCTTTCTAAACCCTGGTAGAGTCGCAGGTGGCCAAGATGCAGCACTGGACCGCAGAAGTTAATGCTTCTAATTTCTCATGATCATTATCTCTACTGATGCATGGCTGTTGTTTCACACAGTCAGTGACTATCTGACTTAGATCTGCATCTGCCCATCTCCTGCCCCAAAGTCACACTGCACTCCTTCCTTCTGGGACTCACTCAAGCTACATCCTTCCTCACTCTCAGTGAGAACCTGAGAGAGGCAAATGCTCGTAGTCTGAAAATGTTTTCATCTGAAAATTTTCTTATTTTGCTTTTATTCATGAGTGATAGTTTAGAATGAAAAATCTACAGACGGTTTCTGTGATGTTTCCTTTGGCATCTGAAGCTGTTTTTCCCTTGTGTTCCCTGCTTCATTGTGACTGGTGACTGGTCTACTGTTGGGTCTCACTTGGTCTGCCTTTCCTGCTCTCTGATAAAGTCTCCAGTTGTCTTTAGTATTCCACAGTCCATTACTATAGGGTGAGGTTTGAGGAACCTCCATACTGTTCTCCATTATGGGTGTGTTTCATAGTGTCTTATTCATTGATGGTTCCAATAGTGTCTTTTAGGACTTTAACAGATTTATAGGAATTTCTTGTATAAGGTAATCAAATTGTTCAATTTCATGAAGCACTTGAGGTCTAATCCTCCCATGGTAGTCTCTGCTGACCCTCATTCATGGTGCCATAAAGGCATGTTTTGCTCATACTGGATCCTTGCTGGTTTGTAGGGTTTGATATGTATATAAATATGTTGTTTTGTTGTTGATTTTGCTCATGTGATGGAGCTAAAAATTTCTCCCTGTTGCCATTTATGTTAAGTGTTATTTTGGTTTTCAGTCAGGAAAGGATTTTTAATTTTCTCAAATGCATTCCAGGGCCTATGAAGAATAACATTTAGAATTCTTCTGAAGTATCATTTCCTTCATGTTCCTCCCAGCACAAAGATGTCACTTATCACTCCAGTTAAAATAAAACATCCCCCACTCCCTGCCTTCACCCTCTTCCTTTGCTTAGTTATATCCATAGCAATTATAATCAGACACTGGCTGCCTGAATCAGAGGCTGTTTTATTCCATCTGGGCTGCTGTCACAAATACCATAGACCAAGTAGCATATGAACAGCAGGAATTTACTCCTTAACAGTTATAGGTGCTGAGAAGTCCAAGATCAAGGTGAATGCAGATTCCATGACTAGTGAGGAACCACTTTCTGGTTCATAGGAGGATTGTTTTCAGTGCACTCCCACCTGTCAGAAGAGGGGAGGGGCTCTGCCAGACCTGTTTTGCAAGAGCACTCTTCTTCCATGAGGGCTCTGCCTCTGACTTAATCACGTACACCGGCCCCACCTCCTCATATCATCTCCTTAGAGGTTAAGATTTCAGCATATGAATGACTCCTGAGGGCCATGCTCATGCTCAGTACAGGAAGAGAGGAGACCACACCTGCCCCTTTCCCAAGAGGGCTCCACGCATGCACGGTGCAGGGGCTAAATGAGGACCCACTGCTATTTGAGGTATTTTTTATATGTCACTGATTTTTATCTGTCTCATTTATGTTGAAAATATATTTTCACATCTGTAACTTACGATAACCTCATTGGTGTCGTTTTTTCCTTTATGACAACTGTGCTTTGCTTTGTTTTTTCAATAAACTTGAATTTTTTTATTTCTTTAGCAAGATTGAAGTTACACAGAACAATTGTTCAACCTAGGAATAGAAGGGAAAATTTTACACATTGGAAATGAAGGATGAATTAAACATGGAAAACCTAAAAGTACCAATGGGAAAGTACATACTGTGCTTCATTGGTACAACTAAATGCTGGGTTTAGGAAAAGGAAAGTATTGTTTTTGTATATGGAAATAAATGAACCCTGTGAAGCAAATAAAAAATTAGTGTATTATGAATAAAACTAGAACACCTGTATAAAACAGAATTATGTAATGATACTGAACAACTTCATACCTATAAATTTGACATGATAGGCGACATGAATTTTTCTGAACAACAAAAATTACCAAATTTCAATCTAGAGTAGACAGAAACTTCAAACAGACCACTTTTATAAAATTATTTTAACAGTTACTCACACATTCATTTAGGGATGGCCTGAGGATCTGATTCCTTTGAACCATTGGAAATCTGCAATTTATTATAAAGATACTTTTACCCTTGCCTTAGAATCAATAAAAAAATCCCCATTTTTAGAACTGTGCCTTGTTTAAGTTTAAAACATACATGTGAAAACTCCTGACAACACAGAGCTTATTTATTTTATACATAGAAGTTTGTGTCTCTTAATCCTTTAACCCATCTTGTCTCTCTACTCCTCACCACTAGCAACTACATGTTTGTTCCTTATATCTGTGAGTATGTTTCTGTTTGATTACATAGTGTTTCAGTTTTTATTGTTATTTATTTCTTTATTCAGTCCCTGCCACATAGCTTGCAGGATTCTAGTTCCCTAAGCAGGGAGCAAAGCCAGGCCCCCTGCAGTGCGTGTGTGCAGTCCTAACCACTAGATCACCAGGGATTTACTGTTTTCTTTTCTAGAGTCCAGAAATAAATGATAACATACAGTAAGTATTTGTATTTTTCTGATTTATTTCACTAATCATAATATTCTCCCGATCCATCCATGTTTTACAAATGGCAAATTTTCACTCTTACCTGTATGTGAGTGGTATTCCATTGTGTGTGTGTGTGTGTGTGTGTAATTTATTTTATTCAACTCATATGCTGCTGGGCATTTAGATTGCTTCCATATCTTGGCTATTGTAAATAATGTGCTACAAATATTGGGGTCCATGTGTATTTTTGAATTAGGGTCTTTATTTGTTTAAGATATGTATACCTAGAAGTGAAACTGCTGGATCACGAGGTAATTTTAGTTTTTGATTTTTGAAGACCCTCCATACTGTTTTGTATACTTCTCTACCATTCTACCTTCCCACCAGCAGCGTCTAAATGTTCCTTTTTCTCCACATACTCCCCAGCATGTTATTTCTGATCTTTTTGATGATAGCATGTGGTCAGTGATACTGCACTGCACTTTGGATTTGCATATTTCTAGTGATTTAGAATGTTGAGCATCTTTTCATGTGCCTGTTGATCATTTGTATATCTTCTTTGAAAGAATGTCTCTATTTAGATTTCTGCCCTTTGAAAAACGAGATTTATTTTGTTTGCTATTAAGTTGTATGAGTTCTTTTATAATTTAATTTTTATTTTATACTGGAGAATAGTTGATTTACAACGCGGTAATATTTTCAGGTATACAAAAAAGTGATTGAGTTATATATATTCATAGATCTATTCTTTTTCAGATTCTTTTCCATTAAAAGTTACTACAGAATATTGTGGAGAGTTCCCTGTGTTATACAGTAGGTCCTTGTTGATTATTTTACATATAGTAGCGTCTGTGTATTAATCTCAACCTCCTAATTTATCCTTCTTTTCACTTGTCCTATTTGGTAATCGTAAGTTTGCTTTTAAAATTTGTGTATCAGTTTCTATTTTCTGAATAAGTTCATGTGTATCACTTTTTTAGAGCCTACATATTAGCAGTATCATAAGATATTTGTCTTTCTCTGTCAACTGTCTTCACTTCTATGATCATCTACAGGTCCATCCAAGTTGCTGCAAATGGCAGCATTTCATTCTTTTTATGGCTCAGTAGTATTCCATTGTGTATATGCACCACATCTTCTTTATCCATTTGGCAGTGGACATTTAGGTTGCTTCCACATCTTAGGCATCATAACTAGTATTGCATTATCTTTTGAGTTTACAGTTTCTCCCAACTTATGTACAGGAGTGGGATTGCTGGATCATGAGGTAGTCTTATTTTTTGAAGAGCCTTCATACTGTTTTCCATACTGGCTACACCAATTTACATTCCAACCAACAGTGTTCAAGTATGTGTTCAAGTGTTCAAGGATGTTCTCCACATCCTTGCCAACATTTATTTGTGTTCTTTTTCGTGAAGGCTATTTTGGTAGATGTGAAAGAGTAACTTTTCGTGCTATAGACTTGCATTTTTTTTGATGATTACAGATGTAAAGCATCTTTTCCTGTGCCTGTTTGCCATCTGTTTGTCTTCTTTGGAAAAAATGTCTATTGAGACCTTTGGCCCTTTTTTAAATAAAGGTTTTTTTTTTGATTGGTATTCAGTTGTATGAATTCTTTATATATTTTAGATACTATCCCCTTTCAAAATGTATGAATTGCAAATATTTTCTCCTATTTCATTTCATTTCCCTCTGTTTTATTTTGTTGACCTCTGCTATAATTCCAGTTGTTACCTTTGCTTTTTTTTTGCGTTTAGAATCAGATCCAAAAATCATTTCTGAGACAACTGTTAAAGAGGTTTCTACCTGTTTTTTCTAGTTCTGTGGTTTCAGGTCTTCTACTCAAGGCTTAATGCATTTTGAGTTCAGTTCCCTGCATAGTACAAGATAGTGGTCCAGTTTGGTTGTTTTGCATGTAAGTGTCCACTTTTCCCAACATCATTTATTGCAGACACTGTCCATACCTACCTTTTATATTTTGGGGTTGTTTGTTGGTGGAGAAGGGAATGGCAAACCACTTCAGTATTCTTGCCTTGAGAATCCCATGAGCGGTATGAAAAGGACAAAGATATGATACTGAAAGATGAACTCCCAAGGTCATTAGGTGCTCAATATGCTACTGGAGAAATAACCCCATAAAGAATGAACAGATGGCACGAACGCAAAACCAATGCCCAGTTCTGGATGTGACTGGTGATGGGAGTGTCTGATGAGATAAAGGACAGTATTGCATAGGAACCTGGAATGTTAGGTCCATGAATCAAGGTAAATTGAAAGTGGTCAAACAGGAGATGGCAAGATTGGACATTGACATTTGAGGGATCAGTGAACTAAAATGGACTGGAATGGGTGAATTTCATTCAAATGACCATTACATCTACTACTGTGGGCAAGAATCCCTTAGAAGAAATGGAGTAGCCATCATCGTCAGCAAAAGTGTCTGAAATGGTGTGCTTGGGTGCAATCTCAGAAATGACAGAGTGATTTAAGGACAGGAACATAAAGGCCACAACACATGGGATGGTCAAGTCTGTGTGGCAGATGACAGGCTGTGAGCACCAGTTTGTCCCTGGGCCTCTGTGTGCCCAGCCTGAGATGCTGAGCCTGCTGGGCTGTGAGCCCCATGAAGGCAGCTGTGTCATCATATCCTGTACTGTGGTCATGTGTGTGGACATTGGGCCAGACGATGTTGAGCCTGTCATCGCAGCTCCATCCCCTGACAGCTTTAATGCCTTGTATCACAGTGTCTTGATCTCCTTGGCCAAAGCTGAGACCCGTCTCGTTAGGTTTGCATTGGAAATTAGAAACCCTGAGAGCTTAGGAAGCTGTTGTATATTCCTCCTTACAGGGGCAGTTTTCTTCTGACCTGCCAGGGTGAGCACTTGGATACACTCACACACGCACACTCACATTGACATTTAATAAGGACTCTGGGCTGGGATAAGAAGAGGGACAGTTATGAGACAGTTAATAAGAATAATATACAGGGGTTGGAGGCACTGGCTGCCTTGGACACGGACTCCCATATTTTCGAAGTCTTGTCCCACCTATGTCTGAGGACATCCCTAGAAGTCCATGCTGGCATCATTCCCGGTGTGCAGGTGGGGACACTGACAGGCTTTGAGAGACAGGGACTCATCCAGGATGGAGAACAGGTAGGAAACGGGAGGTGAGTCTGGACCCAGGTCTGTCTCTTGAGAGCTGCACACACAGCCTGCCTGGAAGCTGTGTGGAGGCCTGTGTGGTGCAACTGTGTGAGGCCCAGGGCCGCGTGGATGTGGGATGAGCAGTCAGGATCACGAGGGCTATGTGCAGGGCTGTCAACTGCCAATCCAAGGAAGGGGCCCCCGGGTGCTGAAGTCACTTCCTCGATGGCAGACCCTAACAGGACTCAGAACCCTGTAACCAGGCACCCACCTTCTTGCAACAGCACGACAGCCAGTTGGGGCTCACTCGGCTGGAGAGTCTTCATCCAGAAGGATCTTCTCCAGCTGTGTCTCGACTGGCCAGGGCTTCCGCTTCAGGAAACCCTGGAGGGAGACGTTTTTCAGATGTTTCAGGCGGTTCAGCACACACAACCTGGATACCTCTGTTCCTTTACCAGGAGGTCACCTAAGGTAATCCCAGTCAAAGTAGAGCTGGCCACACCAGGCCTGGCCGCCACTGGGAGGCCTCCCTGGGCAGCGCCAGCTGCCCTCATCTCCATGTGTGGGGAAGTGGGACTTGAGGGGAGTTTCTCCCTCTGGGCAGGAGTGGGTTGGTGGGCACATGGTGACCTGGAGGTCCTGTCACAGTCACACCTGAGGACGGGCTTGCAGTGGGGAAGCAGGATCCCTGAAGTGTTCTGTTCTGTGCCAGTGTGGATCCAAGGCTGGCAGGTGGTCGGGTGTCTGCATCCACGGTGGAGGTCTGTGCAGAAAGTGGTGAGCATGTGTCTGGAGGGAAGCTGTCTGGGGTCCGAGAAGCACCACAGGCAGCTGGCCGATGGCCTGAGACTCTCTACCCTGCTGCTGGCAACTTGTTCACAGGGTTCCTCATGGGACTGCAGACAGGAGCCGGTCCTCTGAACCCCCTGCTCCACATCCCTTCACGAGGGGCAGGAGCCCCACACCAGCGACAGAGCTCAGGGTGGGCACATGGTGAGTGCCAAGGGGGAGGAGACCTGACAACCAGGATGTTCTGGATCGCAGAGCCACCCTGGCCCGCCCCTGGTTCCCTCCTGCAGTCCTGCTCCCAGAGGAACCTGACACTGTCAGCTCTGTGAAGCGCCCGTTTGGCCCAGGCCCTGACTTGTCTGGATGCAAAATCACTGTTCAGTTACATGTGGGACTCTCAGAAGGAGATTGTGATAGGATTTCACTTAATGTCCCCAAGGAGTCTGTCTGCATTTTTCTACAGTTTATCCTGTACTAACTCCATCCCCAGGTATCCAGGTGGGCCTGAGAATCCTGATGTCTCTCACCCCAGGATTAGCCCCTCTCACCCCAGTTCTCATCCACAGAATGGGAAGTTTTGGACACCACCACAGGGATGATGTAGTTAACACACGGGGAGCTGTCCAATACAAACTGCCCCGAGACGCTGACATAGGTAACCATGGCCCAGGGCCAGTTCACTCGTGATGACAGGACGTTTATCCTGCGGTGGGCGCTCCTGCCCCCCCCTGCCCCTCCTCCTGGACGCTGGGGGACTCAGTCTGAGCCCCAGCCCCTGCCTTCCAGGAGTCTTTGGTGCCACCTCTGACTCGTGTCTCTGCTGTGTTCCACCCCAGGGGGAAAGTGTGTCCGCAGGGAACAGGAAAGAGACCTGCAGGCTGTGGAGCGTCCAGAGATGCAGACTGGAGATGTTGGTGGGCAACCTGGTGCCTGCCTTCCTGGGCCCTGACCCCTCTTACCTCCCCACATTTTGGGGCCCCTAAAGGGCTTTTGGTAGCCCCCAGCAGCTGCTGGACCTTCTCTTCATGAGGTGAGCACTTCCCCTCCCGAACTGGGGACTCAGGGGGACCCGGGCAGCTTCCAGCTGTGAGTCGTGGGAATGTCTGTCCACCTCTCTGAGCCCCAGGTGGCCCCTTCTGCACACGAGGGGACACGGAGGAGCAGCCCCCAGGGTGACTGTGGGCACTGAGTGGGTGCGTCCCGGAAAGTGCTTTCAGGAACCTGGTCCCCTGGAGAGGCTGGGGTTGTGCTGAGTCATCATGTTCTTCCTCACCTCGAGCAAGCCTCTGTCTCGGTTGACTCTGTGTCTTTGACTTTGGCCCAAAGCATTTTCCCAATAGCAAGGTGAGGTGTGAGAGGTGCCCTGTCCTGGGAGAGTGAGAGCAGGGGCCCCTCGGAGTGATCACTGGTGCCCCAGGCACTTGGAAGGGGCTCGCTGGGCTCTTTCATTCTTGAAATATAGAGGAAGGTGCACAAGGTGCAGGCACTTTACTAGGAACAAGCATCATGTAATGCATCGAGCAGAGAGCAGTCCTGAACACAGGGCTTCCATTCTCTCGGGGTGAGGGGCTGGGGGAGAGGGGGAAGCCTGTTGCACTAGCCATCACATTTGGGCGTGTCTCCAGTACTGTCCATGTTACATGTTCCTGGCCTCCTGTAGGTACAGATGCATCCTCCCTTACTGCGATGAGGATGGTGGACTCCTGTGCCAGCTGAAAATGTGAGTGAATTGTGATTCAAGAGGGAGAGCCTGCCTTCCCCAGAGAGCTGCCAGGAGTAATGGGGTTGCTGGATGGGCAGGGCTAGCAGAAACCTGGGTCTCACATAGTCTGGATATTACTGGGGGCCAAGGTCTGGGGGGCTTCTCCTGGAAAAGTGGAATGGAGGCCAAGAGAGCTGTGGAGGGGTCTGGGGTGCTCTGAGGAGCATCTGGTAGGTCAGAGTTCAGAGTCCACCCCATGAGAGTCCACACCCGTCCCCTGTCAATCCCAGTCGTGCCTCGACCCCCGATCCTGGGACCCAGAACACAAAGCGTAGAGAGCATCCTGCTCCCTGTCTGATGGAACCTCAGCTGGGGTTGCTCAGCTGGTGCTCAGGGGACCTACTGACACTCAGGGGACAGCTGAGCCCTCACTGGTAAAGGATGAGTGTTAGTGGCAGGAGGAGATGAAGGTGCCTCCCTAGAGGATGAGGCAGCCTTTAGATGTAGGAGGTCACTCTGAGGTGTTAGGAGGCCCGCAGGAAGCCTGGGCAGGTGACAGAGTCTGTGTGTTCCCTCCTGGGCCAGATACTCCTGGGATCGCTTCACGTTCCTGAGATGCAGTGACCAGAGTAGACGCCCGGCTTGCCCTCGCAGTGGTGACACCAGGGGGCGGGACATGGGGGGGGGATCACTGCACCGTGTCAGGCTGCCCTCAGGAAGTGGACAGATGGTCATGCTGTGGATCAAGGGCTGTCACTAGAGCAGGCTCGTTGGTGGCCCCTCCCCTGTGTCCAGGCCTCCTCTGCCTGGTCAGCCAGGTGAGATGGAGTGAGGAGGAGACCTGACCTCTGGATGGGCAGGGGCAGAAGGCGCAGAGGCCCATGTCCCCGCAGGGTGGCCCGGAGTGCAGTGTGGTGGGAAGGCGAGGTCTCTACCTCTGCTGCCCATGTGACGCCCCCAGGGCCATGCCCTCCATCCTGGGCACCTGGCTAGAATTTTACCCTGTGGACTTCCTGCAGCCCCCAGATTGTCCCTGCCTGAAGATGCTCCTCGTGTACGTAGAGCTCAGCATGCCCTACTCAGACATGGAGCAGCGAGCCCGCCATCTCCTGGCGCAGCTGGAGACCCTGGAGCCCTCTGAGGCAGACAGGAATGGTGAGGAGGACTCGCAGTTGGTGAGAAGGAGGGGAGCGAAATAGGAAGGGAGGGGGCTGAGCCACACAGAGAAACGCCTCCTGAGGCTAGATTTAGACCAGGTGCATTGAGGAGGCTCAGCTCACTATTCCCCTGGACAGCAGCCTGGGAGGACTTCCTGGGGGAGGTGGCATCTTGGATTGAGATTTCAGGGCTAAGTAGCAAGTAGCATCCTGTCTTTGGGATCCAAGGACAAGCAGTGTTACTGACAGTGTTTTCTATTCTGGGAGAAAACAGCATCCACTGGAGAAGCCCTGGAAACATCCCCATATCTAGAGCCAACAGCACTCCTACTGCCTGCAACAGCTCCACAGTCAGAGCAAGCTCAAAGCCCAGCTCCCATTCAAGTTCAAGGACTGCATCAAATAAACATGCCGGCTCCAAACCCAGAGAGGCGGTGTGCTCATGCTGTGACTCTCCCTTAGGCTTGGAAGTGAGGGAAAGTACCTCCAGGCTTCACTTCTAGATCCAGAGAATGTGCAAAAAGCAGCTCTCTTCCTCCTTCAGAGCCTGAATCTCCCGGAAATCCTGTGTCAGCACTGCTTCTACAGCCTCAGTCCCCAGACATAAGCCAACCTCAGCCAGGGCACTGCCTCGGCTCTGGAGCTCCTTGGTGCTTTGCAGTCACCTGTGGCTCTGGTGTTATTCAGCTGTGCTTCTAGAAACCCCAGCAGACACAGCTTTTCTAGCAGCTCAGGCACTGGAGCCAGTTCCTCCCCTAACATCCCTGGAGCGGCTCCCACTTGGTCAGCCAGCCTCGCCTTCCCAGGCAGATGCTGTGCTGCCCTTCTGCCAGCGCCAGCCTGAGCCTGTGTCTCCACCCCGAATCTTCCCTCTTAATATGTGTTTTGATTTTTGGCTACACGTACAAGCTTATTTTTTCTGTGAGATAAAGTGAACTTAGAAACTGAATTCTATGAGTTTTTAAATTGTATGTGTGAGTGGCATGGAGAACATTCACTAGGATGACCTGTCTGTTGTCTGTTGCAGAGCATCTGCATCCTATTTGATGCCAAATAATCCTGCAGGCTGGGACGGCACTGCACTCGACTCTCTCCTCATCTGTTGATGGACAATAAGATTATTTTCACCTGTGGGCTCTTGTGCATAGTGCTGCTCTGAACAGCTGTGTACAGGCTTGTGACTTTCTGTGTTTACTTCTTTCAGGGTGATGTAGGAGCGGAATGTGGGCATCTACTGAATAGTGTCTAGTTGCCTTTTTGAGGAACTGTGGTAGAAGTGTTGCATTAGTGTTTCCATTTCCAATTCTTCATTATTGTTGCAGTGTCCTTACCACCACACATTCCCCCGGCCTGGGCCCTCATTCTGGGGAAGAAGCCTCTGAGGAGGCCCCTGTGGCCTGCCACTGAATGAAACAGCTCCTGTCTCAGGTGAGTCCATAGCCTCAAACCCCTGGGAGACAACGGCAGAGGCCTCTGGATGAGTCATAGTCCTTTCCTGCACCAGAGACAGCGTGAGATCCAGTCTGTGATCATCACCTTGCTTCTTTTTCATTTGTCACCACCCCAGGTCCACTCCTCCCTTGATCCCAATGCCCTACTGTCACCTCTTCTGATGTTAGTGTGAGTGTTGTGTGCATTTGTGTGGACACCCAGAGACATCTAATCCAGGTGAGTGAGGTTGTTCTGGATTTCTGGCTCTCTTATTCCCAAAGCCAACCTGGTGTGTGTGGTGCAGCCCTAGCTGAGGATGGCCTGAGACTCTGCCCCTCCCGAGCCTTGGTTTATCCCACTCCTATTTGGGCCTCAGTTTTCCAAACGGATAGTGACGGATTAAACAAGGAGCTTTCAAAGCCTGCACAGATTCTGCCCAGGCTTCCACACCTCTGGGTGGTTTACGGCTGAGTGACAAGCAACCCCAGGCCTCGTCATAGCTGGAAGGCAACCCTCAGTGGCTCTGTGGGCCTCTCTTTGCTGCGGTGAGGATGAGGGCTCAGACTCACTTAACTTTGTGCCCTGGAGGATAAGGAACATTTCCTCAAGAATGGTTGAGGCACTGTGAGTGAAGAAGATGACTTGCACATGGCCCACATGCAAATCTGTGATCTGCAGAATAGATGGGCCATCTTTACTCACGGTACCTATGCGAGATGATCTCTCTGAAACGGGGATTGTCACATTCAAGTTCAAACTGTTTTAACGCAGAAAAAATGTCTTCCTTGATAGTAGATATTGTAGTTTAGAGCACAGCTGAAAGAATAATGTTTGGCTCATTCAGACAGCCCCATTATGGAAGCGGATTGGGGAGAGTTGGCCAGGGGCTTCAGTAAACACAGAGAGAAAGTTGCCCTGTGGTTTAAGATGAAATCGACTGATTGGCCCCCACAGTTTTCATGGCCCAGGATTCCTCAGGTGGAATTACCACAGGAGGTAGTGTGGAGAGCCCCAGGCACCTTCGGTCCTGAATGTCTTAAGAGTCTGATCCCTGGTGCCTACGCCTCGGAGGGCAGCCTTCTGCAGTGTGGATGTTTGCAGACTGGGCATGGAGCCAGTGCCAGGAATTCTCAGGCTCTGGAAGTGGGAATGCTTGGTACGAAATGGGTGATAGCTGAGAAGGAGTCTTCCCTCCTCTTGACCAAAGTATCAGCAGGTGAAGTCTTTGATTTTCAAGTGCTTCATACGGGTCCATAATGGGTAACTACTACATAACATGAGTGTGTCACGAGTCTCTCTGTGAAAAAGCCTTCTCAGCCCCCAGCATCATAGATCATTTGGTTAATTGGGAGAAAGTTGATGGCATGGGGAAGATGGCTCCTCCATACAATCCATGTTCCTGAAATTATCCACTCAATGCCCTAGCATGTAGTTGAAACCAAAAAAAAAAAAAAAGATAAAAGAGCTGTGCTTAGCTCTTCGACTTAAAGGTGGTTGCAGGTTTCTACTGGGGAAGAGGAGCGTTTCATTCCTGGTAACGCATGTGACCATTTACAAACCTTTCCATAATATCTGGCTGAAAGTCACTCCAAAAGCTCTTTGCCTTCTGATTCAGTAAGGTCAGGGATGTGTCTTGAGATTTCATGAGCATGACAGTTCCTCAGATTTGAATTTTTGTGACACTTTTTGTCTGTTTTACTATTCTATTTTTTAAAAATTTCATATTCTTTGTATGTGGTTCCTTTTAACTCCTTGTCTCATACATTTAAAAAGACAGGATTCTATCCATCATTTATTACCACCTCATTTCTTGAGAAACCTGTATGCAGGTCAGGAAGCCACAGTCAGAACTGGAGATGCAACTAAAGACTGGTTCCAAATTGGAAAAGGAGGACATCAAGGCTGTATATGGTCACCCTGCTTATTTAACATATATGCAGAGTTCATCATGAGAAACGCTGGGCTGGAAGAAGCACAAGCTGGAATCAAGATTGCCAGAAGAAATGTCAATAACCTCAGAGATGCAGACAGTACCACCCTTATGGCAGAATTTAAAGAGGAGCTAAAAAGCCTCTTGATGAAAGTGAAAGAGGAGAGTGAAAAAGTTGGCTTAAAGCTCAACATTTAGAAGACTAAGATCATGGCATTTGGTCCTGTCCCTTCATGGGAAACAGATGGGGAAACAGTATCAGTCTTCATTTTCGTGGGCTCCAAAATCACTGCAGATGGTGATTGCAGCCATGAAATTAAAAGACGCTTACTCCTTGGAAGGAAAGTTATGACCAGCCTAGATAGCATATGAAAAAGCAGAGACATTACTTTGCCAACAAAGGTCTGTCTTGTAAAGGCTGCAGTTTTTCCAGTAGTCATGTATGGATGTGAGAGTTGGACAGTGAAGAAAGTTGAGCACTGAAGAATTGATGCTTTTGAACTGTGGTGTGGAGAAGCCTCTTGAGAGTCCCTTGGACTGCAAGGAGATCCAACCAGTCCATCCTAAAGGAGATCAGTCCTGGGTGGTCATTGGAGTACTGATGCTGAAGCTGAAGCTCCAGTCCTTTGGCCACCTCATGCGAAGAGTTGACTCATTGGAGAAGACCCCTGATGCTGGAAGGGGTTGGGGGCAGGAGGAGAAGGGGATGACAGAGGATGCGATGGCTGGATGGCATCACCGACTGGATGGACATGGGTTTGGGTAGACTCCGGGAGTTGGTGATGAACAGGGAGGCCTGGGATGCTGCGATTCCTGGGGTTGCAGAGTTGGACACGACTGAGCGACAGAACTGAACTGAACTGAATATTTCTGGTGTACTTTCCTTCCGTTTACAGCAGCTGTGACTTTTTTTCTTTAATAAAATCATGATCTTTCCCCCTTACATTTCAAAATTGTAATTACAATGCACATTTATTGTAGCTGGGGTTTAAAGACAAAATTTTAAACAATGGAAATGGAGGAGGGATTCAACATAGAAATCCTAAGTATTAATAAAACAATCAGAGTACAAACACTGTGTTTGATG
Source organism: Odocoileus hemionus (assembly GCA_020976825.1). Taxonomy (NCBI): domain Eukaryota; kingdom Metazoa; phylum Chordata; class Mammalia; order Artiodactyla; family Cervidae; genus Odocoileus; species Odocoileus hemionus. The sequence goes on along the minus strand of JAJLRB010001629.1, from coordinate 5,759 downwards.
GAATCAAGTAAATTTTGGTTTTGGAACATGAAATTATAGTCTATCTGGAAATTAGATGGACACTTCCAAGTCAATAAAAACGAGCTTATTATGAATAAGACCAATGCTGTTCAGAAAAGAATTATACAAAAGAAAGCAAAATTTCATACCTCTATGCTTAACATGTTAGGCTATATGAGTCAATTCCTGGAAAATAAACGTCATCCAAATTCAACCGATGATTATATATGGATGTACTGTACGCCCATATTTCCATTCATCTACTGCTGCACACATAGATTGTTTTTATGACTTGGCTATTGAAAGAAATGCTGCCATGAGTATTCAGATGCGCGTATCTTTTCTAACTGGTTTATTCGTTTTCTCCTAATATGTATATTCAGTAATGGAATTGCTGCATAACATAGTAGTTTCCTTTTTAGTGTTTTGAGGAAATTCCATAGTGCCTTCCATACCGGCTACACCAGTTTTCATTCCAACCGCAGTTTACGAAGGTTTCCTGTTCTCTACATCCTGGCCAAGATGTCATAACTGTGTTCTTTCTGATGATGGCCAATCTCTATCCCATTGTGGCTTTTATTTGCATGTGTATGATGATTAACGATGTTGAACATCTCTTCATGTACTTGTTGAACATGCACGTGTCTTCTTTGGAGAGAGGTCTTGTGGTTCATTCACTTAGTAGTGTCTGACTCTTTATGACCCCATCGAGTGCAGCATCCCCGGCTTCCCTGTCCTTCACTGTCTCCCAGAGTTTGCTCAAACCTCTGTCTGATGAGTCGATGAGGCCATGCCACCATCTCATACTCTGTGACTCCTCTTCTCCTTCTGCCCTCAATATTTCCCAGTCAGGGTCTTTTCCAGTGAGTTGGTTCTTGGCATCAGGTGGCCAAAGTATTGGAGCTTATGGTTCAGCGTCGGGCCTTCCAATGAATATTCAGGGTACATTTCCTTTAGAATTGACTGTTTTGATCTCCTTGCAGCACAGAGGACTCATAATTGTCTTCGCCACCACCACAGTTCAAAAGCAACAGTTCTTTGGTGCTCAGCCTTTTTTGTTGTCCAGCTCTCACATCCATACATGACTACTGGAATAACCATAGCTTTGACGACGTGGACCTTTGTCAGCAAAGTGATGTCCATGCCTTCTTTTAAGATGCTGTGTAGGCTTGTCATAGTTTTTCTTCCATATATTTTGGCTACGAACCCTTATTGGACATGATAATTGCCAATATGTTCTCCATTTCATACTTCATTTCTTATTTATTGATGGTTCCCCAGGCCGAGGCTTTCGAGTTTGATGAATGCGGATTGGATCAGAAGAGGGACAGATATGAGGAAGGTAATAAGACGAATATACAGGGGTTGGAGGCACTGATTGCCTGAGACACGGACTCCCATATTTTCCAGGTCTTGTCCCACCTATGTCTGAGGACATCCCTAGAAGTCCATGCTGGCATCATCCCCGGTGTGCAGGTGTGGACACGACAGGCTTTGAGAGACAGGGACTCATCCAGGATGGAGAACAGGTAGTAAACGGGAGGTGAGTCTGGGCCCAGGTCTGTCAACTCAGAGCTGCACACACAGCCTGCGGGAGCTGTGTGGAGGGCTGTGTGGTGCAACTGTGTGAGGCCCGGGGCTGCGTGGATGAGGGATGAGTGGTCAGTACCCTGAGGGCTATGTGCAGGGCTGTCAACTGTCAATCCAAGGAAGGGGCCCAGGGGTGGTGAAGTCACTTCCTCGATGGCAGACCCTAACAGAACTCGGAACCCTGTAACCAGGCACCCACCTTCTAGCAACAGCACCACAGCCAGTTATGGCTCACTTGGCTGGAGAGTCTTCATCCAGAAGGATGTTCTCCAGCTGTGTCTCAACTGGCCAGGGCTTCTGCTTCAGGAAACCCTGGAAGGAGAGGTTTTTCAGATGTTTCAGGTGGTTCAGCGCTCAACCTGGATGCCTCTGGTCCTTTACCAGGAGGTCACCTAAGGTAATCCCAGTCAACCTAGAGCTGGCCACACCAGGCCTGGCCGCCACTGGGAGCCCTCCCTGGGCAGCGCCAGCTGCCCTCATCTCCATGTGCAGAGAAGTGGGACTTGAGGGGAGGTTCTCCCTCTGGGCAGGAGCAGGTTGTGGGCACGAGGTGACCTGGTTGTCCTGTCACGGTCACACCTGAGCTCAGGCTGGCAGTGGGGAAGCAGGATCCCTGAGGTGCTCTGTTCTGTGCCAGTGTGGATCCAAGCTGGCAGGTGGTCGGGTGTCTGCATCCTCGGTGGAGGTCTGTGCAGAGAGTGGTGGGCCTGTGTCTGGAGGGGAGCTGTCTGGGGTCCGAGAAGCACCACAGGCAGCTGGCTAGTGGCCTGAGACTCTCTGCCCGGTTGCTGGGCACTTGTTCACAGGGCTCCTCACGGACTGCAGACAGGAGCCAGTCCTCGGAGCCCCCTGCTCCACATCCCTGCACGAGGGGCAGGAGCCCCCACGCAGCGACAGAGCCCAGGGAGGGCACATGGTGAGTGCCAGGTGGGAGAGATCCCTGACACCCAGGAAATTCTGGATCCCAGAGCCACACTGGCCCGCCCCTGGGTCCCTCCTGGAGTCCTGCTCCCAGAGGAACCTGACACTGTCAGCTCTGTGAAGCGCCCTGGCAGCCTAGGCCCTGACTTGTCCAGATGCAAAATCACTGCTCACTTACATGTGGGACTCTCAGAAGGAGATTGTGATAGGATTTCACTTCATGTCCCCAAGGAGCCTGTCTGCATTTTTCTAAAGTTTATTGTGTAGTAACTCCATCCCCAGGTATCCACGTGGGCCTGAGAATCCTGATGTCTCTCACCCCAGGATCAGCCCCTCTCACCCCAGTTCTCATCCACAGAATGAGAAGTTTTGGACACCACCACAGGGATGATGCAGTTAACACCCGGGGAGCTGTCCAATACAAACTGCCCCGAGACGCTAACACACGTAACCATGGCCCAGTGCCAGTTCACTCGTGATGCCAGGACGTTTATCCGTGCGGAGGGCTCCTCCTGCCCCTCCTCCTGCCCTGAGTCCTGGATGCTTGGGGACTCAGTCTGAGCTCCAGCCCCTGCCTTCCTGTAGTCTTTGGTGCCCCTCTGACTCGTGTCTCTGCTGTGTTCCACCCCAGGGGAAAGTGTGTCCGTGGGGACAGGAATGAGACCTGCAGGTCTGGAGCGTCCAGAGACCAGACTGGTGACGTTGGTGGGCAACCTGGTGCCTGCCTTCCTGGGCCGTGACCCCTCCTACCTCCCCACATTTCTGGGCACCTACAGGGCTTTTGGTACCCCCCAGCAGGTGCTGGACCTTCTCTTCACGAGGTGAGCACTTCCCCTCCCGAACTGGGGACTCAGGGGGACCCGGGCAGCTTCCAGCTGTGAGTCGTGGGAATGTCTGTCCACCTCTCTGAGCCCCAGTTGGCCCCTTCGCACACGAGGGGAAAGGGGGAGAGCAGCCCCCAGGGTGACTGTGGGCACTAAGTTGGTGTGTCCCAGAAAGTGCTTTTGGGAACCTGGTCCCCTGGAAAGGCTGGGGTTGTGCTGAGTCATCATGTTCTTCCTCACCTCGAGCAAGTGTCTGTCTCAGTTGTCTCTGTGCCTTTGACTTTGGCCCAAAGCATTTTCCCAATTGCAAGGTGAGGTGTGAGAGGTGCCCTATCCTGGGAGAGTGAGAGCAGGGGTCCCTGGGAGTGATCAGTGGTGCCCCAGGCACTCGGAAGGGGCTGGTTGGGCTCTTTCACAATTGAAATATAGAGGAAGGTGCAAAAGTCTCAGGCACTTTTCTAGGAACAAGCAACATGTAATGCATCGAGCAGATCGCAGTCTTGCTGACCAGGGCTTCAGTTCTCTCGGGGTGAGGGCCTGGGGGGAGAGGGGTAACCCTGTCGCACTAACCGTCACATTTGGGCGTGTCTCCAATACTGTCCATGTCACACTTTCCTGGCCTCCTGTAGGTATGGATGCATCCTCGCTTACTACGATGAGGATGGTGGACCCCAGCACCAGCTGAAAATGTGAGTGGATTGTGATTCAAGAGGGAGCGACTGCCTTCTCCAGAGAGCTGCCAGGAGTAATGGGGTTGCTGGATGGGCAGGGCTAGCAGAATCCTGGGTCTCATATAGTCTGGATCCTACTGGGGGCAAGGTCTTGGGGGCTTTTCCTGGAAAAGAGGAAAGGAGGCCAAGAGAGCTGTGGAGAGGTCTGGGGTATTCTGAGAAGCATCTAGTAGGTCAGAGGTCACAGTCCACCCCATGAGAATCCACACCCGTCCCCTGTCCATCCCAGTTGTGCCTCTACCCCCGATCCTGGGACCCAGAACACAAAGCGTGGCTAGCATCCTGCTCACTGTCTGGTGGAACCTCAGCTGGGGTTGCTCAGCTGGTGCTCAGGGGACCTATTGACACTCAGGGGACAGCTGAGCCCTCGCTGGTAAAGGATGAGTGTTAGTGGCAGGAGGAGATGGCAGCGCGTCCCTAGGGGATGAGGCAGCCTTTAGATGTAGGAGGTCAACCTGAGGTGTTAGGAGGCCCTCAGGAAGCCTGGGCAGGTGACAGAGTCTGTGTGTGCCCTCCTGGGACAGATACTGCTGGGAGTGCTTCGTGTTCCTGAGGTGCAGTGATGAGAGTAGACACCCGACCTGCCCTCACAGTGGTGACATCAGGGGGCGGGGCAGGGGGAGGGTCAGTCCACCATGTCAGGCTGCCCTCAGGAAGTGGACACATGGTCACGCCGTGGATCAAGGGCTGTCACTTGAGCAGGCTCGTTGTTGGCCCCTCTCCTTGCTGCCCAAGGGACTGTCAAGAGTCTTCTCCAGCCCCACAGTTCAAATGTATCAATTCCTTGATGCTCAGCTGTCTTTACAGTCCAGCTGTCACATCCACACGTGACTACTGGAGAAACCATAGCTTTCAGTAGACGGAGGTTAATTGGCAAAGTATGTCTCTGCTTTTTAACATGCTGTCTAGGTTAGGGTATAAGTTTTCTTCCAAGGAGCAAGCGTCTTCTAATTGCATAGCTGCAGTCACCACCTGCAGAGATTTTGGAGCTCCAACGGAGAGAGTCTGTCACTCTTTCCATTGTTTCCCCATTTATTTGCCACCAAGTGATGGGACCAAATGCCATGATCTGACTTTTTTGAATGTTGAGTTTTAAGCCAACATTTTCACTCTGCTCTTTCACTTTCATCAAGAAGCTCTTTAGTTCCTCTTTGATTTCTGCCATAAGGGTGGTGTCATCTGTATATCTGAGGTGATTGATATTTCTCTCCACAATCTTGATTCCATCTTGTGCTCCATCCAGTCCAGCGTTTCTCATGATGTCCTCTGCATATCAGCTGAAGAAGCAGGGTGACAATATATAGCCTTGACGTACTCCTTTCCCAATTTGGAATGAGTCTGTTGGCCCATGTCCAGTTCTAACTGTTGTCTCTCGACCTGTATACAGAGTTCTCTAGGCAGATCAGGTGAGCCAATATCCCCATCTCTTGAAGAATTTTCCACAGTTTGTTGTGATCCCACACAGTGAAAGCCTTTGGTGTAGTCCATAAAGTAGAAGAACATGTTTTTCTGGCATTCTCTTGCTTTTTCCATGATCCAACGGATGTTGGCAATCTGATCTTTGATTCCTCTAGCTTTTCTGAATCCAACTTGAACATCTGGAAGCTCACGGTTCATATACGGTTGAAGCCTGGCTAGAGAATTTGGAGCATTACTTTGCTAGCGTGTGAAATGAGTGCAATTGTGCAGTAGT